>CM038114.1:27442364-27506362 GCA_001642375.2 Mentha longifolia
TTTGCACCACAATTCAGCAATTATGTGTGCCGGAGTATCGAAGCAGAAGGCGTTTTGCACCCTATCATTAATTTGCTCAAGCAGTCTAAATCAAATATCTCCCACAGCTCGACTTCAATGGTAGTGCTTGAGTATATCCTCTCTTGAGTGTGTTACTTGAGCATTTTCTCTGTGGCTTACTGAAGTAAGAAGTCTTCAACTGCAGATTCTGAACATTCTCACTCGGATTTTAGACCCTAACAAAGAGTTGAAGAATCGAAGGTTTGTGTGTATAATCAGAAATAGTAAGCGATTTCAACTGTTTTCTTTTATGCAACAGTTTCTCTGACAAAATTGCATTGCAGTTATTCAATGACGGACCAGCAAATGGGTCGATCAATGAATGGAATTCGACTATAACTCCACCATTGGGTAACGATCAAGATATGATCTCATCAGAACCAACATCCAGGTTATTTCTTCTTTTCAGTCGACAGTAGAATGAATAAACATATAAGCTATAGCCTCGGTTCTTTGGCTTCCTACAATCATACTAGTGTTGTTATGTCTTTGCATAATCAATTTAAAGCACACTTGTATTAACAAGAGTGATAACAAATGAACTACTTCGACAGCACTCAGAACAACGGTATGGAAGAGCTTGTAGACTCGAGCTTCCTGTGTTGCCTGGTTGAAATGTTGAAGACACCAGACCCTCCTCTGCAGAGAAAAGCTGCTTCGGCCCTCGAGTTTGTTGTGGCAACGGAGCCTTGTGCGGAAAAGCTACGCTCAGCCAATATTGCATCCGGCCTAGAAGCAGTTTTCCAGCAGAAATGTTTAATAGGTATGGAGCTTCAAGTGCATGCATCATGTAACTTTTGTAAGTATGTAATTGTATTTTTTCCTTGTATATTCTATTCTAGAGAGGAGAATGGTAGAGAAGCGCACGTGTGGAAGTCGAAGAAGCCGGTCTAGCAGTGTCTGCAGGATCGCGGCTGCTTACAAGACTGCTGGATTATCAAGAGTTGTGCGGTGATCCACATCAGCTTACGGAGCTGCTGCGATCGATCCTAGTATCGAGCATCTCCCCCTGAGAGACAAGAATGGGTTGCTGCTTGCCTCGTCAAACTCAATAATTCGGATGCTGTTAATGTACAAGTTAGCGTGTTCGAGACGATCCCGAGGTTGATAGAAGAGATGCGAAGCCCTTTTTCCAGTCGTCAAGTAAAGGAAGCTGCTGTGTTGGAGTTGAACAGAATAATATCTCAAGGGAATGTGGAGTTGAGCGGAGCAGTTGCTTCCGCGGGAGGGATATTTGCGGTGGTGAAGTTGATGACGGAAGAGGTAGGCGAGGAGGCGGTGGAAGCCGGCTTAGCCGTACTCTACAACTTGAGCATGGACGTCGAGAATCACGCCGCGATTATAGCAGCCGGAGCAGTTCCGGTGTTGAGAAATATAGTGCTTACGGAAAGATCGCAGTGGATGCGTGCTCTCCGTTTGCTTAGAACACTGCCTACACCATATGATCACTAGTTACGCCTATGCTATTTAGTTTCTTATCCTTCACCATCAACTCAATCCTGTATCTGTATGTGTGTGTATTATCTTTCACTGCTAATATTCTTCATATATAGTTTTGTACTAGTATACATGATTCATTTACATTACAAAAAGTTTTGCATACTTTGGAGATAGAGATGTGTTGGAGCTTCATATAGATCATATTGATTCTTACATAAACATTGTACTATTTACGAAACGAAGTATTTAAAAATAGATTAATCTATATACATATATACTCAGTCCTTTAAAGGTGTGTAAATAATTCCGTTTCTGTGCATCCCCAAATGTGCACATATTTCAATTTTGCATGGACTCACTACTATATTATAGATATACTAATACCAACTTTACCACATATGAGACTTACTTTCAACTCACAGTTTATGTGACTCAATCTTAAGCAACACAATATACTATTTTGTGCTGGTCAAACTGATGCACCCATTTGGAGGACAAAAAGAGTATAATACATACAAGGGTTTCAATATGAACTTTAAAAAGTTCAATTAAATGCATGAACTTTATTAATTGTTCAATTTTGACACTAAATTGAATTTTCTCCAAATTGAATGTTACGTGGCTGGCATGTGGCTGAACAAAAATAATAATTTACCATAAATTAAAACTCAAATCTGAGTAATCAAACTCGTGTATTCAAAATGTATTACTAAAAAAACATGCGGCTTGACATTCAAAATGTATAAATTTAACGAGAACTTATGTCACACTCTTAACCTGATTCTTTTAAACATAATTTAGTTTTTCTAATAAAAATACTAATTTACCATTAATTAAAACCCGAATTTGAGTAATCCCATGCATTCAAAATGTATTATTAAGAAAAGTAGGCGCTTAACATTCAAAATGTATAAACTTAACGAGAACTCATGTCAACCTTTTAACCAGATTCTTTTAAACATAATTTAATTTTTCTAATGAATTACTCTAATACTATTACATTACTAATATTATTTTGTGATACAAAATGATTTCCGTGCAAAGTGCGAGCGTGAATCTAGTAAATATTTTAATTTAGAATTTTCTTCTTTCTTTTCAAATGTCCCAGAAAACAAGATGAAATTCATTTATTTTGGGTAAGATGGAGGGGGGTATATTGGTCAGTTCAAGTAACATTATCTTCGCTGCCTACAAACTCCATCTTTTGCCTTCTCTCACCACTCCGAAGTGAACCACATCACCTTCAATGGCGATGGCTACCTCTATTTCTGCTCTCACCTCATCTCTCTCTTCTCTCTCATTCTCCTCCCAAATCTCTCACAAACCCGTTCACTCCCTGTCTCTCTCTTCACCGAAGCCCTTCTCTCTGAAAACCTCATCCTCGAGATTCCCCGCCCTCCTCGTCGCCGCCTCCTCCGCCGTCGCCGACCCGAGCATCGAGACGGCTGACCTAAAGAAACTGGTCAAGTCGAGGCTCCCCGGCGGATTTGCGGCGCAGACCATAATCGGCACCGGACGCCGGAAATGCGCCATTGCAAGGGTTGTTCTTCAGGAAGGCTCCGGCAAAATTATCATTAATTATCGAGATGCTACGGTACTCCACTTTTCGTCTCTTGTAGTTATTAATTGTTGAGAATTTGGATTGTTTTCATTTCGAAATCTGTTCTAGCTGCTGTAATGCTGTATTCTGAATTAAGGCCATGGACTGTGACTTTTATGAATCAGTTTAGGAAAGGTGAAATGTGAAATGTGAAATGCGTTGATTGAATTAGTGATAGTGCTGAATTTCTGTATATGTGAAGACTGTGAATTCTATGTGAAAAACGGTTGTTTAATTGGTGTGATAGCTTAATGATGTTTCTGAAAATAGGTCAAACGTGTGTACTAAGTCGAGTAAATTTAAAATGCGTTTGATCTGAATATTATGGACAGAAGCATGGAAACTTTGTCTTGGTTTGAAGAATGTTGACGAGATTTATGCCTTGAGGAAATTTTGCTGAACTTATGCAGTTGAAGGTTTTGTTTTTGTCAACGAATTGATGCTCCTAGCCAACGAGACCTAGGGGCATGATAATGATATGATGCTTACAAATGGTTGTTGGTGTTTGGATTTGGACAATGAGGAAAGAGTTTGTAGGTTATTGAATGCACACTAATAATTGAATATGTAAATGACATTCTCCGATGGATTTGAACGGGTTCAGGAGATGCATTCCATGAAATTGTCATGGAGGTTGGACAAGAAATGTTCAGGAATTTATTTATTGTTACGATCAATAACTATATAATATATGGAGATGGTGCTGAGAGGTAGCAATTATAGTCTCAAATTATCTTACATTGCAGAATGAAGGCTAAAATTCAAAAGGCCAAGTTCTGTAGTTGTCTGCATTTTTCAACCTGCGCACTTGTAAGATTTGATGCGACTTAGGATTTATATCTGAATGTGATTTGATTCTGACGTCACCTTTGGACTAACTATTGAAATTGTCCCCATCTTGAAAGATGTCCGTTTGATACTTGGCCAATTCAATTTGTATCTAATATAACATCGGACTGAGTTCATACAAGTCGATAGGTAAGATATGAAATTGATATTCTTAAAAGGGTACTATCTTGGTATATATCCAAAGGTCGGTTTGAATCAGATTTTTGCCCTAATGGAAAGCATGTGGTTAGAGCTTGCAATTATTGAGCCTATGGAAGGGCTTCTGTGTATGACTACTTCCCTCATTCATAATCATATCATATAATCTTGGGTTGTAATGATGATTGGTGCAGGAATACCTCCAAGGCAATCCTCTGTGGCTGCAGTATGTGAAGACTCCATTGGTGACATTAGGGTACGAGGGTAGCTACGATGTATTTGTGAAGGCACATGGTGGGGGACTTTCAGGTCAGGCTCAAGCCATTTGCCTTGGCATTGCTCGGGCCTTGCTCAAGGTAAGTGCCAGCCATAGATTGCCTTTGAAGCAAGAAGGCCTTCTCACTAGAGATTCGAGAGTCGTTGAGAGGAAGAAGGCCGGTCTGAGGAAAGCTAGAAAGCGCCCTCAATTCTCCAAGCGTTGAGCTCAGAATTTAACTCAGCTGGATATCATCTATTTCTTATGTGATTTTGCAGAAATGGTAAGGTAGCAAAGTCTTTGCATAGTTATTGTGTAATCATATTGGGAGTTTTGTAAATTTTTATTTAGACTACTGATGAAATATTTGGAGAGCAAAACTATGGTGATTCATACATGCATTTGTTTGATCCATTAGGCTCAGCTATGAGAAATGAGAAATGTTAAAATATCCAAGACTTGCAAAACTTTATGATGGTCTTATTATCCATCAAATTCACACTAATTAATCATGAGTGTCAAATAATTGTAAGAATCTCAAAATGATACGGATTCTATTTCAAGGTATTCACTCTAGGCATTTTTCAGTTTTTGTTAGGGGTGTCAATGGGCCGGTCTTACCCGTATCTGAAACAATTCATTACTCATTAATTTATACTCTGTAACTAGTATTGCACCCGCACGTATCTGAAACAATTCATTACCTATTAATTTATACTATGTAACTAGTATTGCACCCAATCTATTACACGATGTGCGAAGAATAATTATCTAAGGAATTGCCATTGCAATCTTCTAAATCAAGATTATTCAATTAAAATTAAAAACTTAATACTTTACATAAATACTTATAAACGTAAAAAAACAAAATAATTTTATAAAATTATAAAAAATCTTTGTTTACAAAAATTATTTTGTTTCTATAAAGAAGTTTCCTAATGTTGGAATAATTGTCCACCACAGCCAGACATCAATTTTCAAATATAAGAATAATTTATATACAATTTGTGACATGAAATGCAATATTAAATTTTCATTATGGAAATTTATTTAATTAATTAATCCACAAAGTGCAATATTACATTTTAATTATGGAAATTTAATTAATTAATTAATTTGTATAATTAGGGCATATATATAATCTAATTACATATACATTGGTGATAAACACGTATTTTATGTGCATGTTGAGTTTATTTCATATGAGTTTAGGTCTTGATTTGCATGCTTAATTGATAGAAATACTAGGGTTTATCAACTCATAGTATATTTCTATATATTTCTCGTTTCTTTCGGTTTTCGATTCATTCTTGTAGGAATTGGAGCTCTTGGAAGGAGTAATCATTTAGCTAAGGATCAAGAGCCGAAAATGAGAGATAAACGAGCTAGGAATCATTGGAAATCAAGAGTTAAAAGCCGGTTTGAAGAAGGGAAAGAAGAAACCGGAGAAAGAACCGAAAGAGCATCGAATCGGGCCGGACAAGGGAAGTTGGCGGCTTGCCATACCACCGGTTTAGACCGTCGGAGATTCAAAAGATTCAGGCTAGATGGCGGCCTAGTTCGGCGGCCTGCCAGGTCGCCGGCCAGACCGCTGGTTGGCCGCCCCTCTTCATTTTAAGAGCTGAGTTGGCTCGACCAACTCGGCTCAATTCGACCCTTAACCTATTTTTGATGTATTAAACTCCCAAATTATTCCCAATCGGGTATTCTTATCACCAAGACACACTTTAGAACCTTAATTTTATTTCTCTCTAGCTACTTTGGTATGTTTGAAGATTGTTGAAGATTTACTTTGAAGATTGAAGATCAACGCCAATATTTCTATTCCTTTTCTTATTTTCTTTCTTTTAAGTACAATTTCATTTATTTTCTATGGTTTATTTTCCTTAATCATGCTTAGCTAAATCTCTTTGTGATTCCAATTATATGTAGATTAGGATTAGGTGATGGGTTTAGGCTTTAATTGTTGAATTTACCTTCTATTTCATGTTCATTTCTCTTGGGGCCATGTTTTATTATGCATTTATGCTTGATCACCATAGTTGCATATCAAGTGTTTGTTCTAAAGCCTAGTAAGCTTAGATTGAATTCTAGGAAACAAGAGGAATGCATGCTACAGATAGTAGGGATAAGGAACTCATTGTGCTATTAGGAGTTAATGAATTACTTGATGTCCTAGTCGGAATTAAGTATTCCATTAATCAACTTGATTTCTTTGCAATGAGAATTGATTGAATCATAATTAGGAGGTTTCCCACATGACGTTAGATTAAAATGATTAGTTCTAGTTAGAGTTCTAAATACCCATTGCCTAAGCCTAATTGAAGTATAATTGGGATCACCTTTGTCTATTATTGGATTTGCTTGTTAATTTGATCATTTGTTAGAGTTTGAGTTAGTTTATTTGTCTTGTTAGTAGTTGAAAGAAAAAAAGAAAAAAAACCAAAAACATGCTTAGTTGTAGCTTGAAAGTGAGTATTAGTAATTGAATTACTACTTGAGATTTTTACGTCAAAATATTCCTTGTGGATTCGACTCGAATACTTATTCGATTGCATCTCCACTCCTAAAAAAATGGGCGATCAATTGGCTATTGAGCCAAAATCATAAATGCATTATGACTTCAAGAAAAAATGATAGCCAATTTCAAAATAATCCCAAAATTACCAAACCACTATTTTGATAATTGATTCAAATAGAATATGAAATAAAATAATGTTCAACTGAATTTGAGCACCATTTATCATCCTTCATCCCCTCTATCAATTTTAATCTTCAACCAACTCTGACACTTTTGGAAATGGATACTATGGATGGTTCTTCGATTAAAAGGGTGTTTGGCTAAGCTCAGGAACAGAGCCATGAATTTTACTTGGGGGGGGGGGGCGAACTTTTCAAAAATCAAAATTATTAAAAAGTCTAATTTTTTTTTTGGCATAATATAGACCGATTATCTACATAACATTTAAAACAAAATATAAAGACAAATGACCTTATAATAACTAATGCGAAAAATATATTAGTAAAGTATCTAAAACATAGTAAAATACCATTTCTATCAACTTTGCAAAAATAAAAGAGAACATATTATTGTCTCGTATCATAAATAATTAAAAATATAAAATAACTAAATAAATATAAAGAAACACTAACTCTATTAATTGTAGATCTTTTAAATTGTACTTCTCAGTTCTTCATATCACCAAACTCATCAATTATTAATTCTACATCAAATTTTTTAACAATTTATTTTTCAAAGTACACAAGTAATGAGGCAACCGAAATTTTGGATTAGACTAATGAGCCTAAGATAATGGGGTTTAAAATTGCTACTAATATTTATCATATCAATTAGAGTGTATATATATATATGTGTGTATATGTGTCTATAATATAATATATATATATAAGGTAATAAAATTGAAAAAAATTGAGGGGGGCGACGGCCACCACCTGTCATCCCCCTAGCTCCGTCTCTGGCTAAGCTTATAGCTCTAAAAATGTATTTGTAAAATAAGCTCCTACAAAATAAGCTATAAGAGCTTATAAGCTCTTTAAAAATAGAGGAAATGTATGAATATACCCTCTAAGAGGATAAGAAAATAATTTTGCGCACCATTTAATATTACACAATTTTTGCCCATTTTTTGACAAATGAGACTAAAGAGCCCTTTCTCTCTCATCTCTCCTCTATCACACGTTATCTCCTCCCCCAATTTTTTATTCCATTTTTTATTCCCCCACTCTCTCTCTCTCTTTCTTTCTCTCACCATATTTCTTCTTCCCTTTGCTTCTATCAGGCCGGCGACGGGGCTAGGGTTCCGACGAGGATGAGGCTACCGCCGCTTGTGTCCTCTGCCGCCTCCCACACCATCGCCTCTTTCTCCCTTTTTCTCTTATCCCACTCCTCCCCTCTGCTTTCCTCACGCCGGCGACGGGCTAGGGTTCCGATGAGGATGAGGACGCCGCTGCTTGTATCTTCCGCCGCCCCCCACACCTCCGCATCCCTTCATCTCTCCCTCCCCCTCTCTCTTTCTCTCTCTCTCTACTTTTTCAGATCTGATTTATTTATTTTTTATTTTTTTTGGTAAATCTAGGGTTTTTTTTTTGTTAATCTAGGATTTTGATAAGGATGTTTGGTTGTGAACTTATTTTTGCGATATTCTTCTCTGAAAAAATGACCCTTACAGTTTTTTGAACTTGAATGTATAGAATTAAATGGTTGTTTGATGGAAATAATGATTTTATTAGAGAAGTGGTACATGGAAAAATCATTTAATTTCTCCTTAATTAGACGTTTTTGGTAAGGATTTTATGTTTGAGGTGATTGTTGGAAGTGGTAGTGATAAGAAATTTAAGTTTGAGGTAAGAATTTGTTAGATGATGCAGTTGGAATTTAAGTTTGCTGTTAGAAGAATTTTATTTTTTTCTTATTTTTTTTCGCATTTTTCATGTGTACGAAGGCTACAATTTGCACCTCGAATTCTTCTATTGGGCTTAATAATTTATGATTTGTGTGTGTTTGCTCCCTTTATGGTTTGTGTGTCTTAAAACTCAGTTTAACTCTATTGTTGGTATACAAATTTGGTAAGAAAAACCAATAAATTTGGTAAGAAATTGAAATTTCTGACCAATTAACTTGGTAACAAATTTTAATTTCTTACCACTTGGCAAGAAATTATTTTTTTTTTCAAATTAATCAATTTCTTGGTTCTAGCTTGGTATGAAATTTCTTACCAAGTTAATCAATTTCTTTGCTTACCTTGTAAGAATCTGATATTTTTTTTACATTGGTTTGGTAATAAAAGACTAGGCTTTTAGGGTATAAAATTGATGATTATTGTTGTTCTTATTGTAGGAAGTGTTCGGCCGACGACGAGTATGAGACGGGAAAGACGAGAAGATATCAATTTCTTACCAAATATGCAGTTTTTTAATAATTTCTTGCGGTTTTTTGGTAAGAAAACTAACAATTTCTTACCAACACGTGTAATTTATTATCATGTCTGGAACCAATAATAGTGCTTTAAATAATTAAGTGGTAAAAAATAGGGTGTATTCCTTACCAATGTGTTCAATTTCTTACCATACTCTTGTACAATTAAATACAACTTTTTTTTGTAAGTTTCTACTTCTATGTTGTTCTTGTTCTTTTTTGATTGTTCATATTCTTTTTGTGATAATTTCTTACCAAATATATGACCACGCATACAAATTGCTCATAAACAGAACAAAAGAAATTGTCAAATTATTACACAAATTGCACATGTAAAAAGTGATATTTCTTTTTCAAGTTCAATATAAGAATTTTGTCAAGAGAAGATAAGAATATGCCAAATAGACTTGATAAGAATTTGAAAAATTATTACCAACTCTGTCGAAAGTCTTCACAGAATATATAAAGAAAATTAGAAAAAAGAAGAAGAAAGGAATCTGGAAAAAAAGGAAAAAAAAGAAGAAGAAATAAGAGAGAGAAGGTGGTGGAATCGAGAAAGAGAGAGAGAGAGAGGAGAGAGAAAAAGGTGTTACATGGGGAAGAGAGAGAAGGGAAGAAAGTAGCACGTGAGTGATGTCATAAGGATATTTTGGACCCAAAATTGAAAAAAATGGGCAAATATTGAGTCTTGTTATGTGTTGGACAAATATTGATTTGTTATCCTCAAAATGAGCATAATAATTTTTGTCTCTTAAAAATATGTTCCACCACCATACCCCAGCTTATTTTCAACTTCTTATAAGCTCTTCAAACATCTTAATTATAAGTTGTTAGTGCTAATAAATTCTTTTAAATAAGCTTAGCCAAACATCACTAAGTCGTCAACAAATATACTACAACTCTTTCATGGAAGATATTTAACTATTCGGTCATTTATGTCTTTACCATATCTTCCTCGTCATCAAGCCAATGTTCTTGCTCATCTCTCATCTACAAAACTAAGTAATTCCACTCAATAATGATACATAGTCCCGCGTTTGTTTTTGACAAAGCCGTTGCATGAACCATATATTTTTCAATCTCTATATATGTATATTCATTCGGTAGATGCATATAATCTATTTTTTCTATAACTTTTAAGAACATAATATAATTATAATTTGATTAAATTCTAATTGAACTCGTAAACTGTAATTTATAATTTATATGCCTCTAATTTGAAATGAATAAATTCTAAATGAAAACTTATAAACTTTATCTAAATTAATCGATTATAAATTAAATTAGTTAATTAAATAAAGCATAGCATTAGATTTGATACGAGAAAATAGAAAAATAAAAGGAAAAAGTGATTTAAAAAGCACATTTAAATTAAGAAAAAGGAAAGGAAAGAGAATGCAATGACGTGTTATTTGTATAGCACGGAAGGAGTTATTGGAAGATGGAGTTAATTTTTATTAGAACGCGTCCCATTATAAAAATACATATTGTATCTATATATTTTGCCTCCAATCTTTAAAATGATTATAATTTATTCATTTTTAATTTATTTTTAATGTATAATATATCAAATTAAAGATCTTTTTGTACTCTTTAATTCAAGATACATATTGTATATGGTATTAACATCAAAATTGCGAGAAAATTTAACGCCCCGACCCCCAGGGCATGTAAAAATATGCCTCGGAGATAGGGTCGCTACGGGTGGAACACTAACTTACTTAAATGAACCTGTAGAACTTGAGTGGGCTTGACACTTAAATAATGAATAATCGGTTTGAGGCAGGGAATATAACCAGGATAACTTATTGAATAAGGAGGTTGATGGAAATACTGTTAAAGAAGGAGGAGGAAGGTTAATTATTTGGTTACAAGCCAGCACTTGGGTCTTGATTACATGCATCAATATATAAGAACATAACATGAACGAAGTATCTCATGACAAACCTCATTTGCTAGGACATACTTTATCAAACATGCAATATAGCGTGGCAGCAGAAACATAGCTATGACGTGTGTGTGAAGACACACGTCACGGGGCTACAACCATAACGTCCCTCGCCCTGACCCGCCTCTCTCTTCACCTCTAACTTTCAGTTAACCTGCAAGTTTAGAAATACGCATAGGGGTAAGTACATTGATTGTACTTAGTGAGCTCGCCCCAAAATCAATGCCACTTAGGGCTATTGTTTTAGAAAAGAACCCGAGTTGCCCTTGAAAACATACTTTGCATGCTCCTACATTCTACATGATCATGATGACATGTGAGCGCTCAATTAAACATGATGTACCGGTTTGCAGTTAGAGTTGTGCCGAGAGGTTGGCCAGTGTCTCGTACACCTTACCATTCTTCGTGTGCACACCCGTCTGATACCTTCATCGGAGGGCCGATCGGTCATAAAGCTCATCTGATACCTTTATCAGGAGCCCATCATGCATTTGCAATAACTGGTTATGCATGCAGAAAATCGTGGCAAGTCTACATTTCATAAACATCATTTTATGCATAAGAAATCATGCAAGCTTTCATAAACATTTCATTTATCGAAAGTAGAGCTCACTCTTTAGTGTGCTTAAGTTAGCAAGCAATTGGGCAATCAATCAATCCCGCTCTCCTCGTCGCCTCGTCCACTTAAGCTCCTTGACTAGCACCTTTAATAATATATAAACAATCATTACTAGTTTTAAACACATAAGTAATCATAATTGACCCTTACTTACTTATTCTTATACTTGGTCATTCAACTATTATTGTTTTACACTTAGCTTATCTTATCTTTAATCACTTAAGGTCATTGACTGAGGTATAAGCAAGGAAATGCGCGTGATCATAGGACATCAATGAGTCTGAATAACCAAAGAATCAAGTTGAAACATGAATGTTAGTGACTTGGAAATGAGAACGAGTTGAATACTTAAGTTTGACCTTGGCAGATTTGCCATACTTGGGGAATTGGAATATAACTCGATCATATGAGCATCAATGGAGACGTAATTCATATGGAGGGAAGGCTAAAGAAGCAAACTTTCCAATGGTATCAATCTCTTGTTTAGAAAATACGTGGTTCTCGAGTTTTAAGCTCAACATTGCTTCAGTTTGAACCAAGAACGCTGTCTCGTGACACTTTACGAAAATAATTGTTTCTCAATATTGGTTAGGCAAAACGGGATATAAATTGGCGATTGAAGAGTCAAGGCATGATACTACAACATATTTAAATTTCAGAATTAATGTACATAGGTATTGGGAGAAACAAATGATTCCCTTAGTAATCTTACATTCTGAAACTGAGAAGTATCAGACTTGATTGACTAACTTTGAGCTAAGATATCCCAATGATCACTTAACCATGAGGGACATATCATATATCAATGGAAAGTTGAGAATGTGAAGAACAACTTTCATGTTTGGCTCGAACTCAGACAAGTAAAGGATCATAATGAAAAGTGACGATCAAAATAGTTGGCCAAACCAGTTTCAGAATTTTGCAGAATCGACACACTAACTTTAAATCGACATTGCGAGCACATGAGAGCTTGGATGAGGGTGTATGATACATCAATAGAAACTTGAGACAATGAGCTTCATCATAGAAAAAGAATTTAGTTCAAAAGATCAATGAATCGATCAGAATCGTGCTCGCAATTCGAAGGGTAAAATCTGGAAATTCTGGAAATGTGTTCTCGAAGAATAGCGAGTTCAATCATCATCATACGAGTTCTATATCAACGAAATGAAGTTCATAACAGCTAGGCTAGATCAAGAACATCATCAAATGCAAAGTTCCGAAGCTGGTTCAAGAACAAACTCAAGTTTCTACCGTTTAAATTCGATGAAAATTACATCAAAGGATTCACAAGAGGATGAAGAGCTCAAATATGAAAGAATTAATATGATTGATCCATCTTCATCCTAAGGGTCGAACCTCTAATGTAAAATTATCAAGTTCATATCAACATATCTCATCTATATCCAAGCTCATAACATTAAAGGGAAGAAGATTACCGATAGATATCCAAGAAAATTTCAAAGTTGAAGCTTGATCATACTTCCGGCCCTTGCATGGAGGATTTGCAGCCCCTTGATCATGAAATGGAGTTCATATTTGGATTTAGGAGGTTTGAAAATGGGGGAGGGGAGAGTTTGGTGGTGATCGGTGGTGGTTAGAGGTTTTCCGGTCGCCGGAATCTTCAAAGAGACGGCGGCGTTGGCTGAAGATGGAGGGGGCTTGGCCGGAATTCTAGTGAGAGGTGGGAGCTTCTCTCACTAGAGTTGAAATGTGGGGGGTGAGAATGAAGACCTTTGACCACTAATTCTATTTATATATATGCTCAAAAATACTACATGGATGACACTTGTCCACTCTTGAGAGATGTATTTATTCCCACTTGTTTTGTTACTTGGAGAGTACTCATACACTATTTTCATGCTATTATGTATCTAATCCTCATTGTAATAATGTATAAAAATATATATGGTGGTTGATTGATCAAACACCATCCACATATAAGTGATTTTCGATCACTTTATCTATTAAATTATACTCCACATTTAATTGTGAACACATTCGTTCACGTAGCCACATAATCATATTATCAAGCATATAACACGTGATTTATCTTATCATATCATCATACGATGCTCGGCTCTTACACATACATCGAATAACACCTTCGTTATTCTAGAATTCACTAGACTACTACGGCAGTCGAAGAATAATTTCTTAATCACTTACTAGTTCATCCGAGTTCACTTAGCTTGTTCATTAGCCATAACCAATAATACTAGAGCTCTAAATATCTCTCCGGATCGTGTCATGAAGTTGCCACTCTCTCTCATTTCCGGATAATACTGCTTAATTCATCATGGAGCTCTATTTAATATATTACTTCCTCTGTCTCAGAGATATTGACCCGTTCATTATTTTATACCTTACATATCAATATGAAATGACTCAATATCTCTGAGCCGGAGGAAGTAGCTAATTAAATAGTATTATATTTTTAATTAGCTCAAAAATTTATTAATAAAAATCGAGGGGCGAAATTTTCCAGGACGGATTTTTACGGGTTGTTACAAAATTGCAACCAAAAAATAAAATAAAAGAATAAGAAAAGAATTAGGGAAGAGAGAGAAGAAGGAAGGAGGGGAGAGAAAAATGTAGAATTGGAGATCATGCATATGCGAAAATAACTGATAGTAAGATTAAACAGTTGTTTGTTTTTTTTAATCCTTAAAGTTACACATATTTACAAAATCGCTATTGAAATTGATTTTCATTGAAAGATTCGTCTTTTATATATATATATATATATATATATATATATAAAAGATTATACGGTCCTGGTTTTGGACCCAACCTGCTATTAACCGGAGCCTTATTCGTTAGGATTCGGATCAGCCCGCTCGCTTCGGGTCTAGTCTGACCCAGCCCGTCAAGGTTTTTTTTAATAATATTTATTTAAGATTTTCGATATATAGCAATAATGATTGCATTGCCCGTTGGCCATTGTATACCTAGTTCTAACAAATATTGCTAATGATTTGCTTAAAATAGAAAATTCATTGTATTTCTAAGTCGATTCGTAAAAGAATTCGTGCACGGGATAAGAATAAATTTGTATGTGTGTGGTTGTATTAAGGTACCAATTATACAATACACCTATAAAATCTAGAACCCTAATGTTTGGTTAAACCTCTTACGATCAACTGAACGTAAATTCAATACCTAAATAAAACAAAAACCGGCAGTTGTTACGTAAGATTTGGCGTGGCGATGGAGGAGGAGGATTATGGATATGGAAGCAGCGACGATGCTGAATCTTATGATGATGACGATCTAGCACTAGGCTTTGAAGAAACTATTCACCAAATTAATCTTTCCTGCAAACCTTTGTCTTGTAAGGTATTTATGCATATTAAGAGGATCAAATTTCAATCTTGAGTTTTCGTAGAAAAAGAAAAACAACAGAAGAAGAAGATGATGTCAATTGATACTTCTTCCATATTATTTAAACTGAAATTTAATGATTTATTTTATTGGAAACAGTTTGTCATTTGGATTTATTTTAAATTATATATTTGGGTGTGGCTTTTTATGAAGACTGCAATTTTGATCTATGTTTATTTATGATGAACGTTTTATTTATTTATTTTCATAATTTGAAGGTAATCACAAAGGAATCACTTTTGGCTGCTCAGGTGTGTGAACTGATCATAGTACATTATCCCAGTTACTAATTATGCATATAACTCTAACCTAACTATATGTGGCATGGAGTTTTTTAGAGAGATGAGTTGCAAAGAGTGATGGACTTGCTCTCCTTAAGGGAACATCAAGCAAGAACTTTGCTTATCCATTATTGTTGGGATGCTGATAAGATCTTCACAGAATTCGTCGAGAAAGGAGAAGAAAAGTTGTATGCAGAAACTGGATTGTCAATTTCAGACAACACCAGCCTTGGATCGTCTCATGTTTCCTCCAAAATTACATGTGGAATTTGCTACGAGGAGTTTTCCACAAATAAGACGACAACAATGGACTGTGGTCATTGTTTCTGCAATGAATGTAAGGAGTTGAGCATTTTCTTTATAAGTTCTTATCTTCTTCTTATGAATTTCTTGTAGGTGGAAGGCATCAGAACTCGTTTCCGCAGGCAGTTTTAGTTCTTTTCTTGTCATATGGAATGTATAATAGTTTCAGCATAGTTAATGATTTTGAAAAGAAATGATGTTCCACTATATCTGTTTCTTCGATCTGTGTTCTCTGTCCCATCAAATTATCCGTTTCTTGGTTTTTCTTGTGCTGTTTAGTTCGGACAGAACATTCATAGTCAAGATAAACTAATCCGTTTCTTGGTTTTTCGAGTGCTGCTTAGGTTGGACAGAACATTGATAAACTTATCCGTTTCTTGGTTTTTCTTGTGCTGCGTAGGTTGGACAGAACACTTCATAGTCAAGATAAACGACGGACAGAGTCGAAAAATTGCTTGCATGGCCTACAAGTGCTACTCAATCTGTGATGAGGGAAGCATCAGAAGCCTAGTGAGTGCAAGGGATCCAAGAGTGGCGGAGAAGTTTGATCGTTTCCTCTTGGAGTCTTTCATCGAAGATAATGAGAGGGTGAAATGGTGCCCCAGTGTTCCTCATTGTGGGAATGCAATTAGTGTTGATGGTGATAAAAACTGTGACGTCGAATGCCCGTGTGGCACACAGTTCTGTTTCAACTGTTCCTCTCAACCGCACTCGCCTTGTTCTTGTTTGATGTGGGAAAATTGGGTGAGGAAGTGCACAGTTGAATCTGATTCAGTCGAGTGGATTACGTTGAACACAAAATTCTGTCCCAAATGCCATAAGCCTGTGCAAAAGAATGGGGGATGCAATCTAGTGGTCTGCATTTGTCGACAGCCCTTTTGGTACGTGCTTCGCCTTCTTCTTCTTCACCCTTCTATGTGTTTTCTGAACTTGCATACATACACACTGCTGTAAATATGAGATTTGATGTTAATTTCCAGAGTCTGCACATACTGTTCATGAAGGAAATAGTAGATTGTATTAAGACTAATGAAATAAATTATGGGGGTGAACTTGTCTTTATATTCCAAGAATTCTCTGTTTTAAATAAATATTCTCAAGTTTTCTGTTTGGAAAGATGCTATGTATTAGCATTTGTGCATAACAATGGCACTATTGCCACATGCTATGCACAGTTCAATCAGTTCTAATTTTGTGATTAATCTCTTTTTTTAATTTTGAGTTCATCAACCTTCATTTTGCAGTTGGCTATGTGGTGGTGCTACTGGCTTAGCACACACCTACACTTCAATCGAAAATCATGATTGTGGGCGCTATACGGAGAAGCATGGCGAAGAAGATCAGCAAGCAAGAAAACAAGTGTGGCGCTACACTCATTACTACAATCGCTATAAAGCGCATATGGATTCTATCGAGGCTGAAGCAAATATGGAAGAAAAGCTGCAGGAGAAGATAGATATTCTGGAATCAAGAGAGTTGAATGATAATGATTATAGCTGGCTATGGAATGGATTTCATAGGCTCATCAGATCCAGGAAGTTTCTCTTGTATTCATATCCCTTTGCGTATTATATGTTTGGTGATGAGCTCTTTAAGAATGAAAAGAGCTCGGAGGAGAGGACCATAAAGCAGAATCTTTTTGAAAACCAACAGCAGCAACTCGAGGCAAACATCGAGAGACTCTCGATGATTCTGGAAGAGCCCTTTGCGAGAGACAAAGAAGAGAAAGTCTTGGAAAGAAGAATGAATGTCATCAACCTGTCAGCAGTTACTGATAAGTTTTGTGGAAAATTGTAAGTCTTTTCTTTCTTACACTGAATGTTTATCTGTAAACAATCTCCAACTATATTAAAAAGCTATGCTCTTTTTTTTTTTTTTTTTATCTTAGCATGAATTTAAATGAGTTTTGCACTAAATATAGATAGGTTTATAAAAGCATATATAATATGTTTGTATTCTCATGCATTTTATAATCTGTCACATTATCAATCAATTGACAGAAGACGAGTTCTCTGAGAACATACATAATTTTAATATTCAGTTTCTGGTTTTCATTAAAATGAAGATACCAATGAGTTTTCGTTATCATACTCATCTTTGGAGGGACGATTCGCATGCAGGTTTGATTGCATAGACAACGAGTTGCTCAGCCCCCTTCAGCAAGCGACTCATATAATTGCGCCTTACAAGTCGAAGGGTGTAGAAAAAGCTTCAGATTGATTTTCATACAGAATGTACAGTTCCATTTTACTTCTATGAACTAATCTCATCTTCCATGCATGCCCTTAGTTTGTTTTTCCTTAGTATATGCTAATCTAGGAAAGAATCCAATTCATGATTATTTGAATGGTTCTGATGTGATCTACTTGTACAAATCAGTGGAATTAGTTTAAGGTCAGCTATTATTAACAAATCAAAATAACTATTCCTATCTTTCTTGAAGTCTTATTCTGTGTTTTGGAGTTTTATTTTTACAAAACATCTAAACTTATGCTGTGTGTAGATGAGAGTAATATTGTATAACATGTATACCATACAATTACATAGATTGCTGTGTATATATATAAGGAGTAGAAACTAGATTACAATTCTAATCAGCTAGAGATAATGTGTATCTAAACAACTAGAGACATATACATATGCATTCCTCATTTTCGACGAAGGGCTTCCACTATTTCTAGCATGTAGGTACCAATTAGGTACCATGTAACACCGGCTAAGCCAACTTGCATCCAAGGACTATTAACAATCTCCAACGCCAAAGAACCGGCCATATGTTGTTGCACACCGGTGGCCGGTTCTCCATGCTGTAACCGGCCGCTCACTACAACTGCAGCCACAACAGACATTCCCAATGGCAGAACCCAGCCAAAAGGGATCCTCGGATTCTTCTTCTTCGTTTTCAACACTCCAGCATTACCTGGTGGATTCTTTTTCCTACTTGTACTGTTGCCATCTTGAGATCTGGAACTGGGATTGGGGGTGACCGGCTGTGGTAATGCCAGGGCTGAAGGCACCCAGTATTCAGTAGAGTTGTCTGATGTATCCTTATGCACTGCAGAAGTAGCTGTGGCGTGTTTTCTGGCCTCTGCAGCAGCTCTGAGCTTCTTGAGATTGGGGGGAGTGTGTTTACTCGTGCCTATATTCGACTTCTGGATAGCTAGATGAGAAGCACCGGAAGTCGGGGATTGCCAATACAGCCAGTTTGATATCATCTGAATGGCTTGAACGGCTGAGAGCCTCGAAGCACTTTGAGACTCAGAGTCCTTCAATCAAGAGTTTTTGCTATAAATCATCAACTCATGCTTCTCTTTTCCATCCAAAAAGGAATTGAAACTAGAGAGAGAAAGAAGGGGAGAACCTTGGAGTGAGATTTAGAAGCTGTATGTTGAGCATACCTAGCTTGGAACTTCTGCACCTCATCGAAAACATCTGCAGTGCGAGCACCTGCAGTGTTGGATGCTCCGATTCTAACCTTGCCGCGGGGCAGCTTCGACATTATGAATTCGAGGGCAGGCAGCTCGGATCTTTCGACAAATCTATATATGTTGATGTATAAAGAGGGGAGAGAGAGATGAACAATATGTTAATTAGAACGATTTCCCTCTAACCAATAGGTCGGGGGAATTCAAGTAATTTCGGGACATGGACTAAAGGTGAGGATCGGATCGGATCGGAGTGCTTACGATATGCAGTCGACGGGACAAGCACCGATGGCCTCGTGGATGTGGTGTTCAGGATCTGCCCACTGAGACACGACTCGAGCTCTACCGTAAACCGATTCAATAGCAAATGTTTTCTGAGCAAACAAGGCGCATTTTAAGCAACCTACGCACTTCACTTCATCAACGAACACGGCCCTTTCTTCGTTTTCGGAACCGGACCACGTAGAATATATAGGCCTCCCTGTGTACCCTTGTAAGTCTTCAACTTTTGCAAGCTCCTGATCATCGATCCCACTCATTCAATTACCAACACATTAAGTATGATTTAATTATTGCATATACTATATGATTAATATTAGTAATATGTTAAGATATTGTAGATATACCCTATCATAAGCCATGCGGGAGGTGGGGTCGGAGAGAAGAGCATAAGCCTCATTAAGAACGATGGCCATGTCGTGGCCGGGGGGGCCGGCGATGTCGGGGTGGCACCGCTTCTGCAGCGACCGGTAAGCCTCCTTTATCTGCCTCGTATCCGACGACGACTCCACCCCGAGAAGCTCGTACAGATTGAACTCCGTCACGCCTAAGTACTCTTGCGAAGATGCTCTGCATGCTTTATACTTCCTCTCTTGTCGGAACAATAGATTCCCGATTCTGGCGTGGCTCAACGATGTCGTTTTTGGATCGGTGCTGGTGTTGGGGATGAATGAGGAAGGTGCGTTGTGGAGAAGAAGAGTTGCTGCAGAAGCCTGCATCTTTTTCTTTTTGGTAGCTAGCTAGTGTGGAAGATGATGAAGAAGATGACTCAGAGAAAGTTGAGTCTTCGGCTGGAAATTTTCGCTCCTCTTTGCCCTTTTAGTACTCTTTTGTGAAGATATTTTGATGGATGCAATAGATTTTTCTTTTTATTTGTGGTTATTTGAATCAAATACGAAAAATAAATAATTTCAAATATTTGTCATGGTCCAAGAATATACACGTCATATGCAAATGCTACACATTTTGTCATGGACGGCTAAGTAAGGCGCGAATTGTGTTCAACTTTTTACTACTCCCTTTATCCCATTTAAATAGTCAATTTTTCTAAAATGGTAAAAATCTATCTCACAACTAATACTATTTTAAAATTCCTTATCTCTATTTACATTGGTCTCTGTGCCAAAATCAATATGAACTATTTAGATGGGACGGAGGGAGTATTAACTAGTGTTGTCCCCCGTGCGATGCACGGGAGATTAATTCTTTGATCGATGGTTACTGAAATATAATAAACACGAAATTACATGGATAAAAATTATTGGGATATTATGTTAAGGGGAACTTGGATTAAGTTAATAAATAATTTATTTTGATTCGATTCCAAAACCCTCTTTAGAATATTTCTCTTATTATTTTTGATGAACTAGACAAGTTACTTAGCAAAGCTTGCATGTAGAAGCTTTTATTTTAATATAGAAGCGCTAGGGATGAAGCAGTCAGAGTTCGCTAAGCGTCAAGAAGCAAAGCGGCTCTAGCAGTGAAAGCGTCAACAGTAAAGTTTGACAAAGCGTCATAGAGTCACTTCAGATAAAGATGCTTAGAGCGAGCTTCCGTTCAGTAGAAGCAAAGCGCTCTTAAGTCAGCTCACCCAAAGCGTCTCTGATCTAGAGCTGGACTTAAAATGTCAATCAGTGCTAGTGTGATAAGTTTGACTTTCAAACGTTCGGATGACTGACACATCACCGCATAAAGCTTACGTGTCAACACACTATTGCACAACGGATGCGGCTACTGTCCGAAAAATCAAGGTTAGGTGAAAACTGCCATACCCCTAGGTGCGGCGAACATCCCTTCCTAGTACTGGAGTCTGAAAAGCCTGAAAAAGGAACTGACACCAACGACTTTTTTGGGAAATAAGGAACACACAACCTCTTCTCTCTCAACGAGAAGTAGGATTCCTTACTATAAATAGAAGGAGTTGCACACACTAAAATGAACGCACGTACAAACGATTCAAGCATTCTACTCGCAAGAACTCAAGCAAATTATCCTCTCCATTCATTTAGTTCTTTCGAAGCGTTTCCCTTTAGTGTGTAGTCAAGAAATAATTTTCTTGAGTATTGCAACTACTTTCTTTCTAGGTTCAACCGCATATATCCATAACCTAGCTTCGAGAATCCTTATCCCTTTACCTGTGATCTTCATTGTAAAGGATTCTCATTTATGAAAACCCAAAAACCCCAAGACCAAGTCTATTGTATTAGATTGAGTTGTAAGGTTGTAAAGTTTTTGTAGAAAAGATTTGTTGTTGTAAGGCTTCTCGAGAACCCGTGAATCTCTGAGGATTCAAGTGCAAGTTTGTTACTAGCCTTGAATCACTTCCCCTTGGAAGTATAAAACAAGGGATACCAAGTGAAGGTATTCATCTCGTCGTGGATAGAGTGGATGTAGGAGAGGCTCTCCGAACCACTATAAGTGTTTGTGTCTATTTATTTTATTTACATCTTTGATTTATTACATACACACACATACACGCTTTAAATATCAACTTGGTGTTAATTCGCAAGAAAATTTATACTCACCACATTCCGCACAATACTGACATGAGCGAGAAGCTTCGAAAGCCTCACTAACAATCGAAGCGTTTACTCGATAAAAAAGCTGAAAAACGAAAGAGAAGTTAAACACTTCTCAACACACGTATTCACCCCCCCCTTCTACGTGTATTAGTCACTTTCGAGACCAACAAAAATCTATTTAAAATAAAACCCTCTAAAATAAATGCATGAATTTCAAAGATTTTTGTTTAAGGTAATATTATAATAATAATAATAAAAACATCTCCCTTTCTCTCACGCTATAATCATTCTCCCGTAATAAACTTCATTTTTTTATATAAATTCATTTCAAAAAAATTACAAAAAGGTAACTAAATCTCAAAATTCTTACAGTATATATAAAACTTACATCATCGTTCTCATCTAATTCTCATTATCTTCGAAAATATAATAATACATTAAAAAATTAAGTAATAAGTCATGATCAAGTAAAATTTTCGATCAATAGCTTTAAATATGTACTACTATCATCTAAAAAAAAGTTCAATTAATAACTAGTTTTGTTTATGCCAATATATTCAAGTTTTCTATTGTGACAACACAATTTTACACAAAATATCAATTATAAATAAAATTGAAAATGTAAATAAATAATATGGATATAGCAAAATTAAGAAATTAATAAAATATTTTAATGTAAAAATAGATATATTAGCTAAGAATGAAGCACTATTTATAATTTAAAATATAGTACTCAGTGTGAGTTGACCTAGTGGTAGTGGGATTAATGTCTGAGACTAAAGGTCTACGGTTTGAGTTTTACGTGGCACGACCTTTAAATTTCTTGTCAAATTGTTTAAAAAATATAATAATAAATATAGTGATGTAGTATTTATTACCAAATCCATTAGACAATTTTGGAATAAATCATCTAGATAAATCATTAGACAATTTTTTTGTTAACAATTCTACTTTTATATATTATATAGATGGAGCCTATATTGCAGGTTCATTTCAGAGGCTACACACTTATTATACTTTTGTTTCTCTTTTGAAGAAGTAGAAATAAAATAAACATATATATACATATATAGAGAGAAATAAATATATATATTAGAAAAAGTAGTAAAATATATAAAAGGAAGTTTTCTGGTAGTAAGAGAACTCTTAAATTTTGAAGGCGTACAGCTTCCCCATAAATCAGAAAATTGATGCAACACGTAACTTTTTTTTTTTGGCAATGATGTGGTGCTATCTTTTACACAATGAGCTGAGATGTGAAGACACTGTTTTGAGTAGGGAAAGGAAATTAAAGGAATGTGAATGATTTCCTATTTTCCAGTTTGTTTGGTTGGGACGGGAAAGAGAATCGAAATTCTATTATATATATATATATATATATATATATATATATATGTTTTAATAATATATTATTATATAAGTAACAAAATATATATTTGCATGAATTATCATTATTTAAATAATATAAATAATAATAATAATAATAATAATAATAATAATAATAATAATATTATTATTATTATTATTATTATTATTATTATATTGTAATATATTTATTTAATTATTCTATATTTTAAATATAAATATAATATTTAGGTAAATATAATACTACTATTTGTTTAATTATACTATAATTTATTTTAATATAATATATATATATATATAATATAATTTAAATATAATATTTATTACATTAATGATAATTTTAATTAAATATAATATATTTATAATAATAATAATATAATGTTATAATGTGTTATCATTATATAAAATTAAAGAAAGAAAACAATATAAAGGAAAGGGAATCTCATTCCCTTATCTTGAGAGGGGAATGAAAAGGCTATGGGGGAATTCAATACCCAAAAGTAAGAAAAGGGAATGAACCAAAACTGCAAACTAAACATTAACTAAGGGAATCAGGATTCCTGATTCCGTTTCCCTTTCCTGATTACCCCGAAACAAACAGCCTTAACAGATTAAATTGTGCCATTAGTTTAGGCGGGAATGTGGCAAACTTGTAATTTTTTACAACAATTCATCTTTTAGATATTGTAATAGATAGGGTGCTAATAAAAATACCTTTGGGTTTGAAAAGGCTTCCTTACCTATCATGTGCAGTCTTAATTTCTAATATGTTCATATCCAATTGGATCCTCTATACCCATTTTGGTGTTCTAATTATATACCAAATTTTAATTTCTACTAGTTTTATATATTTTTATTCAATAATTTTAATTTATAATGATTTAGTTTAATTTTATAATTATTTTCTAGGGTTCACTCATTCAAGTTAGGGTTTATAATTATTTTTTAACATTTAATTTCAATTTTATTAGCTAAAATAGGGTTGATAAATCCAAAATTAGGGTATATTATTTTAAAAAAAATTCATTTTTTAGCTATACATGTTTATTATGATTTATTATAATATAACAATTTTTTTATTTAAAAAAAATATTATAAAACTAATAAATTTTAATATTTGGTACACAATTGGAACACAATAGTTGGTATAGAGGATACCATTCCGTTCACATCCCCTTTTATTCTACTTGATACGTTTTTATTACTACTAGCAGTGATTACGTCCGTTGCACGTATAATCTCTTATTTACCTAATTGCCTTTAAAAAAATATAAGGAGTATATATTTTTTGAATGCTAACAAATTCATTGATAGTGCAATTTTAATCCCTAATTTCAACAAAATATTGTGATATACTCCCTCTGTCCCGCGCCCGTTTTCCTTTTTTGGGACATTCCACGCTATATGACTCATTTACTTTTTGGGAAATAATTAGGGTTTAACTGGTACAATTAGTAAATCCCTAATTACACTTAACATTTCTTAATGATAGGATATGACCCAACTACTAGGCCTAAGCATTAGGCCCAGTATAAATGGGCCATGATATTAAGCTTGGTCATGCAAGTTCGGCCCAAGTAAGAGACTTCTTCATCAAGCAAGGAGGATTTCTTTATCGACAAGGAGGACTTCTTTATCGACTACAATTCGAACTCCAACACATGTAGAAGATTCGGATGTTTATCATAAAGATCAAGATAAGCTCTATGAGTCCTTATAGGAATAGATATTGTATTAGAATCAAACTCCATATGATCATCTATAAATAGGGGCTTAGAATGAGAGGAGAGAACAATCTTAGAATCAACACTCATATTACTCAATAAAGATCCATACTCTTGCTCTGTGGACGTAGATCTATTCTAATAGATCGAACCACGTTATTTCCTTGTGTTCTTTTTGCAATCTCGTTACGCTCATTAAACACCCTACGAAAACTAGATCGATCACTGGCGTCGTCTGTGGGAAACTTTTTAATCGTGCTTCTAATCAACATTTTCTTGGGGAATTAGCAGCCATGGTAAGACCTACGCGATCAACTGCCTCCAAGGCAGTGGATGGCAACAACAACAACAACAATAACAAAGACGCAGGAGGCCATCGAACTGGGAAAGAACCGGTAAGAGATCAGACCCCTGAAGGAGACCTTCAAGATCTGGATGAGCACGGCAACCCCATCATCACGGAAAAGGAAAAAGGCGACCAAAACAGCAGAGGACGGGAGGAGCCCCAATATACGCAGCAAAACCTCGACGAAGCCGTCAAAAGCTTCCTCGAAGAAAACCAAGAGAGCTTCCTCCGGTTCCTCAATCGGAAATAAGGTCGGCCTCAACCCAAAGACAGGGAGTACGAAGCCTCGTCCAGATCGCAGCGATCTAAATCCACCAGTATTCAGCTGCTGGTACCCATCATGCGAGAAATACCCCTACGCGAGCTGGTTTCCAAGCCAATCGTACAAGGGATGATCATCGCAGACCGGCAAGGGTCGGTCCACATCGGCATCAGTCATCATCATTCTCTGACGATGACAGCTTTGTAGGAGGAGGGTTTGATGCATATGGGAGGATCATTACCCCTTTTTTAGCTAATATACTTCGCACTCCCCTCCCGGAAAGGTACAAGGTACCAAACATCACTCCGTACGACGGCTTGCGCGATCCATAAAACTTCATCTCGCAGTTCCAGTACAACATGATCAATCAACAACTCAGCGAAATCCACATGTGCAAGCTGTTTCCAGAGTTGCTGATAGACAACGCCTGTAGGTGGTTCGACAGCTTACCACCTGGCAGTATCGGATCGTATCGAGATCTGATGAAGGCCTTTCTTCGAAGATTTTTTTAAAAGGCCGAGTCGAAGACCACATCGGCTCATCTCTTCACTGTGCTCCAAGGACGAGGAGAGTCCATCAGTAATTTCATGACCAGGTTCAACAAGGAGAGACTAAAGGTCGAGGATGTGAACGACCTACTTATCATCTCGGCTTTTCAAAATGGCATCCTACCTGGTGCCTTATATAGGGAGATCGTCAAGTATGAGCCCAATACTGCCTCGGAACTTTGGCGAATAGCAAATCGGTTTTCAAAGGCTGATGAAGCTAATAGGAGAAAACGCGAAGCTCACAAGGCCGAACCCTCCGACAAAAAAAAAAAGGAAGAGGATCGAGACCGAGGCCGAGGCCGAGGCCGACGCAGCGCCCTCGACAGGCTACAATGAGGCCCTATAGAGTCCAGGCTTGGTCCACGTCAAGATCCAGGGCAAACATACACTCCACTGACGAAGTCTAGGGCTGAGATCTACGAACTCCATGCTGACATGTTCGAGAAACCGCGCCCCATGTCAGGAGGAGCGAAGTGCCGATCTAAGGACAAGTACTGTTCCTTTCACGAGGATCATGGACACGATACGGAGGAGTGCAGGAACCTCATGGCAGACATCGAAAGGCTGGTACGTAATGGGGTTCTCCGAAAGTACCAAGATCGAAGCCAACGTCCCGGCCAATACGAAGCACCTCGTCAAAATAAGGGCAAGCGAGGGCAGGACAAAGGGAGAGAAAGTTGTGGCCCCTATGCCGATAAAAAAGCGAGGTGGGATCCCGATGAAGAGGATGACGAGCCTCAATTTGACGGAGTCATAACTGCCATCACGGGACTCTCCCTCGGCGCAATGAAGTCATCCCTAAAAGCTGAGGCCTGAAGTCCACAGGCGGGCGAACCCGCACACAAGAGGTTAAAAAGGGACGAGGCCATCGTCTTTTCAGAGGATGACCCGGTACCAGCCATAGTACCACACCAAGACGCGATCGTAATTCAAGCCGGGGTCGCCAATAAATTGGTTCATCGCGTGTACATCGATAGCGGTGCGTCGGTAAACATCATTTTCAAACATTGCTTCGATAAATTAGGGATCGAAGAGGCACATCTTACACCGGTACTACTTCCATTGCGGAGCTTCGTACAAGAAGAAACGTGCCCGGAAGGAGTCATTGGGCTCCCAGTCACAGTGGGGAAAACGCCGACGAGCTCCACTAAAGTGGTACAATTTTTTGTAGTGAAGGCCTACTCACCGTACAACATCATATTAGGTAGAGATTGGTTGAATATGGTGAGGGCCGTGTGCTCAACATATCACTTGACGATGAAGATTCCCACAAAGGGAGGAGTGGCTGTAATCCGAGGAGATCAGAAATGGGCCAAGGAATGCATGCAAGTTACTTTAAGAGGTGCTGAGGCGTTGACTCAGCACCCACATGCATAGCAATTATCGAAGCCCAAAGAGTTAGAACTAGAAGAGACATCGTCTGCTCAAGGCACCCACCCTAGTTGAAGAGGTCGCATTGTACGAAGACGATCCTCTTAAGGTCGTCAAAGTAGGTTTTACTGGAGTACCTCAACTGAGAGAGCATGTCGTCCAACTTCTAAGGGAATTCAGAGACGTCTTCGCTTGGTCACCCCTCAATATAACTGATTAACACGTATTTTATGTGCATGTCAAGTGTATTTCGCATGTGTTTGAGTCTCAATTTATGTGCTTAAATGTTAAAAATGCTAGGGTTTCTTAACTTGTAGCATACTTTTTACTTTTCTCATTTTCTTTCAGTTTTCGATATATTTTTGTAAGAATTGGAAAGAGCATTCATGTAGCTAAGGATCGAGGGCCAGAAACGAGTAAGAATCGAGCTTAATTAGAGTGAAACTTGTGCTTAAAAATGTGGAATTTCAAAGTTATAAAGTTAGGGTTTCACTAGTTTGATTTCATTTATGTTTTCCTTGTTCTCTCGAGTCTTTTTATGCTTTTTGCATGAATAATGGAGAACTTATTTGGCTAATTAAATTATTCCATATCAAAGTGGGGTTCGTTAGAAGTCCATAGCAAAAAGCAGATCGAGAATCGGAGTTCAGACGAGAGAGAACGAGCGAAAACGGCAAAGTCGCGCAAGATGAAGAAACCAGTTGACCGGTCAATGCACGGCGGACCGGCAACCTGTCAGGCCGCCGGCCAACCTACCAGACCGCCAGTCAGGCGACCCCTGGACCGCCGTGGACCACAGAGAGGACGGCGACCTGGACCGGCAGCCCACCAGGCCGCCGGTTGCGCGAGAATTCAACTTAAGGGCGAGTTTGGCTCGCCCAAACTCGCCCGAACTCGTCCCGACTCGCACCGATTTGCCCAAACTCGACCCAAATCTGATTTTTAATGTATTTAACCCTAAATTCTTCCCTTTTTCATGTATCTTTTCCATACTTTTACATCCCAAGAACGCTAATTAGATTTTGTACTTTCATCTTTAGTATTTTCATGATTGCTTGAGCTACACTTATTGGAATTTAAATTCAAGCACAAATTCTTCTTCCTTGTTTAGTTCTCTTTCTTTTCCTTATGATTTCATCTATTTTCATGGTTTAATTTCTTCAATTATGTCTAGCTAAATTTCCCTTTGGTTCCAATATATGAAGATATGATCTAGAAAACTAGTTTTTAGATTTTGTTATTGGATTTACCTTCTAATTTATATGTTTTGTGATTTGGGTCTTGAATATTATTATTGATTGACCATCATTGAGTGCATACAAGGTGTTTGGTTAAATGTTTAGGAGGCTTTAATTCGTAACACTTGGCATTAAATCACACCATATTAGTAATTCTTGCTAGTAGGAGCTTCTAGATAATTAATTGAGCTATTTGGAGTTAATTTATGCATCTTGAGACCTAGCGGAGATAAATGTCGTAGGTTAATCCACTAATATTGATTGCTTCGAGAGAAGAATTGATGTTTACTATATATAGAACTCCCATATGAATTAGATTAAAATGGCTAATCCATGCAAATTCTTAAACCTAGGCTTCTAGTGATTATTGGATTATATTTGGAACCAAACTCTTCCCTATTGATTTTTAATCGCTTGTTATTAGTTATTGATATCTAGTTGCTTACTTTTCATTGTTATTTAGTTTATTTAATCATTGAAAGGAAAAACACAAAAACATGTTAGTTGGTAGCTTGGATAGTAGTTAAATAGCTAGATTACTAGTTGAAACTTTTACGCCATAGCATTCCCTGTGGATTCGACTCGATTATACACATCGATTATCATTGCATCTCCCTCACCCTCAAAAGTGAGAGCGATCAATGACCGGGGTTTCACCAAGCATCATCACCCACCGGCTCAACATCGACCCGGATATTAAACCGGTTAGGCAAAAATAACGGATCTTTGGGGCGGAGCGAAATCAAGTCATGCGTGACGAAGTGCATCAACTCTTGGAGGCGCAAATACTTTTCGAAGTCAAGTATCCGACGTGGATCAGTGTTCTAAAAATCGGCCTAGGCGGCTACCTAAGCGGCGCCTAGGCGCTAGACGGCGGGCTCCCAACTCGATTTTGGCCAAGACGGTCTGACTAGGCGTGTTCTAAAAATTAGCTGCCTAGGCGGCCCAAGTCGGAAGAATCGGAAGAATTGGTTGTGCACGATTCGCGGGCTGGGCGCAGGCTGGACGGGCTGAGTGGATTAAGGTTGAAATTTGAAACTTCTCAAAAGTCAAAACTTACCTCCTCCAGCGGCGAGTCAGCGACCGCAACGAGTCTTCTTCTCCACACAGCTGTTCACGAGCCCGCGCCAACAGCCGTTCCTCACCGCGCCCACCGTCGCCGCTATGAGCCAGCATCAAGCTTGCGCCGCCGCCGCTACCCACCATCGATTTGGCGATTTTGGCTTCTGCGCGTGTAGTTAAAAGGCGAGTTATAGGCTTTCATATTCATCCTATATTCCTATGTTCTTGAGCCATTACTTTATTGATTGTTGAGGTGTATAATTAGTGGGTAGTGCCGTAGTGGTGGCAATGGCATATTCATTGGTATAAATATTTTAATGAAAAACTCATGTCTTATTTTAATGAAAAGTTTGAATTTCGAAGTAGATGATTTACTAAAGTAAATTTATTCCATTATCTTATTATGCATATGGTTAAAGAAAAGTTGTGGTGCGTTATGTTGTTGGGATTTGGAAATATTGGAAGATTTTGTGAGTCGATCATCGAATGAATGAAGAAAGAATATTTATTTGAAGGAAGTGAGAGAAGTGGATGAAGATGAGTTTTTATCGGATAGATCCGAGGGTGAGGAGGACTATGATGATGAGTTCGATTTTGATGATTCAAACATTGAGCATGAAGTTAATTTGCAAGACTATAGGAATGAAGAAATGGAAGATTAGATTATAAATTTTTGAAAACCTATGGATTTCATATATATTTTAACTTATGGATTTCATTTTTATCTTAGACTTTGGTTTCTAATCTTTATATAAGTTTATTGAATTTAGATTAATTAGCATATTTATGTTTTTAACTTCTAAATTATAATCATGAATTATATAATAATTAGTACATGTTTATATTATTGACATTGTGTAAAAATACTAAAATAGTAAAAAAAATATACATATTACGCCTAATCCGCTTAGCCCGCCTAGAATCCGCCTAGAAGCTCATCTAGCCGCCTAGACGCTAATCCCCACCCCACCGCCCTGCTAGCGTTTATCGTTTTTTAGAACACTGACGTGGATAGCCAACCCGGTGATGGTCAAGAAAGGAGGAGGAGGATGGCGGATGTGCATTGATTATACCGATCTCAACAAGCACTGCCTGAAGGATTGCTACTGATGGAGATGAAGAGGCATGGAGATGAAGAGGCGTTGTTCTTCCTTGAAACTGAAGAGTCGTACTTTAATAAGTTTTAATTGTTGTTGATTTCAAGAGTCTCTTTTATTTATGAATATGTCTTTACTTGTAGCCTATAAATAGTCTATTTCATGTAGTAAGAGGGGAGTGGAATTTTGATAAATATAAAATTAGGGTTTGTTTTCTCTTGTCATGTGTTCTTCCGGTATTCAATTGCGAATCAACGGAATTTCACTTTATCCGCGTTCTTTCCGGTATTTTGTATATCAAAATCAACGGATTATACGCTTCTCCTGCATCAGCTACCTTCTTCCTAACATCGACAAAAAGGTCAAAGCTCTGGCCGGCTATAAAATCTTTAGCTTTTTGGATCTGTACAAGGGATATCACCAAGTCTTGATGAGCGAGGAGGATGCGCCCAAGACAGCCTTCATCACGGACTTCGGCGTTTTCGCATATAAGAAGATGCCCTTCGGACTCAAGAATGCCGGAGCCACCTATCAGAGAATGGTAGACAAAATATTCAGCCTCACATCGACCAGATTGTGGAGGTATATGTAGACGACATTGTCATCAAAAGCAAGGAAAAGTGCACTTGTGTTGACGACCTTAAGATCGTCTTCGGCCTTCTCCGAAAGGTAAATCTAAAACTAAACCCCCAAAAGTGTACATTCATGGTTCGATCCGGAAAATTTTTGGGGTGTTGGGTTTCTAAAGAAGGATTAAAAGCTAACCCGTCCAAGGTCCGAGCTATCCAGGAAATGAAGGTGCCAAAAACCATCCATGACGTTCATAAATTGAAGGGGTTGCCTAGCCGCGTTGAGCCGTTTCCTTTCAAAAGCGGTAGAGAAGCAACTCCCATTCTTCAAAATTCTTAAAAAGGCTCTGGAGTTCAATTGGGAGGATGAACATAGGTCAGCATTCGAAGATCTTAAAAATTACCTCGCCAAACTCCCGACCTTAGCCGTCCCGAAGGAAGGAGAAGTTCTCTCGCTGTATCTTGCAGCCTCGGATGAAACCATAAGTGCAGTATTAGTACGAGAGGATGGACGTCGTCAACTCCCGGTATACTTCATCAGTCGAGCACTGAAAGGACCAGAAGTAAGGTATCAACCTCTAGAGAAAGTCGCGTTAGCATTGGTAAACGCTGCAAGGAGGTTGTGTCCCTACTTTCACGCACATCCCATACAGGTTCTTACCGACCTGCCACTTTGGCAAGTGTTAACGAAGACAGAAGCCTCGGGGAGGATTGCAAAATGAGCAATTGAATTGGGTGGACACACTATCTCCTTTTTCCCTCGTCAAGCTATTAAAGGTCAAGCCTTAGCGGATTTTCTGGTAGAGGCCAAATTCACAGACGAGCCAAAGCCAACTGAACCTACCTCAAGCAATGCTGAAGCCGAACTCACAAAAGAAGCGCCCAAGGATTGCTGGAAGATATATGTGGACGGGGCTTCCAGCAAAACGGGAAGTGGAGCTGGCATCTTGCTTATAAGACCGGACGAGCACGAAATTACGTATCCACTTCAGTTCGCATTCGTAACCACTAATAACGAAGTGGAATATGAAGCCCTCATTTCAGGACTCCACCTAGCTAAGAGCCTTCAAGTACAAGTTGTGCAAGTTTACAGTGATTCTCAAGTCATAGTAAACCACATGTTAGGAAAGTACGAGGCTAAGGGCGAAAGGATGAAGAAATACCTCGAAAAAGCCAAAAGCTTGCAACAATCCTTCTTGTACTTCCAGTTGGTTCGTATCCCAAGGGGACAGAATAGTCGAGCCGACGCCTTAAGCAAATTGGCATCATCATCAACGGTTTCACCTATAGAGGAAGTCAAACAGAGAAGCATAGAAGAAGCCGAGGTCAACCTAGTCACAGGCGACGGGCCTAATTGGATGACGTCACTTCGAAGCTACTTGGGGAAGGGCAAACTACCTAATGACAAGCTCGAGGCTAGGAAAATCTTGAGCAAATCTTTGCGATACGTTCTTGAAGAAGGAGTCCTCTACAGAAAATCATACCTTCAGCCCCTCTTAAGGTGTATATGACCAAACAAAGCAGATTATGTACTACGAGAAGTACATGAGAGATCATGTGGGAGTCACATCGGGGCACGTGCGCTATCAAAGAAAATCATGTGGTGGGGATACTACTGGCCAACGATGTACTAAGACGCAGTTGACCTTGTAAAAAAGTGTCTGAAGTGCCAGATTCACGGGATCGTGCCGAAGCTACCTCAGACCGACCTCGTCAGCATGCAGAGTCCTTGGCCATTCATGTAATGGGGAATTGACATCGTGGGTCCCCTCGATAAATCTCCTGGACAGTTCCAGTTCCTAATCGTGGCCATCGACTACTTCACAAAGTGGGTGGAAGCCGAACCTGTAGTAAAAATCACAAGCAAGAGCTGTTGGGGTTGTTGTATATAGCTAAAGCAAAAACGTGTTTTAGTATATATGACATGTATTCCACTAATAACAATCACCTATCTGAATAAATATATTAATAAGAATAAGCCCTATATCTCATGTTTTAGAACACGTGGACGGCTCAGGTGTCAGGGAGATCACGCAGCGTTCGACAATAATTATGAGATATAAACAGTGTCACAGTCGAGATAGCTTGGGAAAACTATCGGTTTAGACTGCAACATAACGGTAGTGGCGGGTCTCAGTCGCTAGTTATGTTGGTACGGTGGAACGTATTGACAGGATCGAGTGAGATAAGGTTCTTCTGATACTGACCCTAGCAATAGGTGAAGAACTAGAGATCTCGGGATTTAGAGATATGATCTTAATCTCGATATGCTATTAGAGATATATGTGTTGTTCACTGTTACTTTGACTTGTATAGCTAAGGGTCTATCGCAGCATCCCTGATGACTTGCATCTTGGGTAACATGAGGGCACATAGTATGTCTAATTAGTTATATCGAGACACCGTGTCCGTATTAGGTTGAGAGATATCCCCTCAGGGAGTTCACAAGGTTTATTATACCAAGTCATGCATGCTGATTAAGTTCAGGTATAATAATAAGGGGTGAACGGGTACTACTTGAGGAGAATAAGATGTTAATTAATTATGAGCAGTCAGAGGAGCTCTAATTAATTAATGGATATCAGAGTCATTAAACACGGGGATAGCTCTAAATAAAGTATCAGCCCCAATCTACAAATTGGGACAGAGCGGTGATTCAGTTGTGATTCTTTAGTGGAATGCATCACAGCTCTAATGAAATTAATGTTCTGGGTTGATCATGGTTATTTCATTAGGTAAGGCTAAACTCTGTCTGGTACATAGATCCCTGGGGTGGCCCAAGAGCTCTTCAGGAAAGGAATTCAAGGTATTATTGAGGGATATCAGTTTTGGACTAAAAAGAGGCATTATGGGCTTGAGCCCATTAATGTGGCGCCTACTGTAGTGTAGGGGACGCCAGTTTCCTCTTTTAGTGTCCATCTGATCTCAATAATTGTACTCTGGTTAATTATATAATTATGGAATAAATTAATATCTAATTAATTAAGATTTATTCTTAATTAAGGAATTAGATAATTAATTTAATAATTATATATTATTTTCTTATAATAATTAGGATTAATTCTAATTATATTTAATTAGAATTTGTTCCAGTAATTATTAACTAAACCGGGCTTTAATTAATTAAAGCCCGTGACTTAGTGGACAAGGAATAGGGGCGGCACTTCTCCTTATAAATAAGGAGGAGGAGATTCTCAAAACCTAAGTTTTGAGTGAGGAGAATCGGCGCCTATCATCAGCAGAGGGAGAGTTCCTGGTTCCAAAGTTCCTAGACGCCCACACAGTCGAAGAACTTCGAGGAAAGGGATCACACCTCAGTAATCTAGACCTGTAGATTACTCCGTCGGCACAGATTTGAGGTATAATATTCTGAACTCGATTATATGATTTAGTTGCATTTAAATTATCACATCCAATTCGAAGATCCTGTGGGAAAAAGGAATGCTTTCAAGCAGCAGTTCCAACAACTGGTATCAGAGCCACGGTTCTAGAATTGGCTCTGTGATAATTGGATTAAATGTATGTTCATGCATTCGAGTCAATTATGCTATAAACTGTGCATGCTGCTGTCCGGGAACAACTTGTGTTGTTTTTGATCCCGTTTTATTCGGTTTTTTCGTGTTGTTTTTCAAATCGGTGAGAAATAAGGTACCGATTAGAATAAGATTCATTTTTCTGTAAATTTCTTTGTATTTGTCGATTTCTTGTAAATTCTGTACGGTGGAGATCGAGTGAAGAAATTGAAGAATGAGGCACGAGAATCGAGGGAGACGGCGGCGGCGACGCGCGTGTCACACACGCGCGTACACGGCAACGACGGCAGCAGCCGTTCAGCCGCGATCTCGGTGCTGCAGCTTCTTCGATCGATCAACATCGGAACCCTGGGGCTCAACGACGTCGATCGGAGGCTGAGGCAGTGCCGGGGCAAAGGCGGCGGCGGTCCGAGGCGGTGGAAGCAGCGGCGGCCAGAAACCCTAGGGTTTCTGGCTCGCGCATGGCTACTCGAGCCTTGGGCTGGCTGCGTCGTGCACCTGGGCTCACGCCTGGGTGCTGGTCGATGCCGGGCGAACGCGGACGGAAGTGGTGCAGAGACGGACGACTGGCGAGGCGACGACGGCGATCGGTGGCTGAGCGAACCAGCTAGGATTTCGCGAGCTTGATCGCGATCAGCGTTGAGTCTACAGCAGCAGCAACTCAGCACCGGCCCAGGTGCTGAGCGGAGGTGATGGCGGACAGCTGCGGGCGGAGGCGGACGACGGCGGCAGCGATAGGGTTTTTCGCTGCACGCACGCCGTCGAGGGCTTCTGCTCCGACTGCTGAGATTGCTCCAACTGCTGCGGCTGCTGCTGTGGTTTCTGGGCGGCTGCTGAACGGCGGACGATCGCGGCAGAGGTGGGGGCTGGATGTTGCAGCAGCCATGGCGACGGGCGGCGGCAAAATTTTTCCGCGCGCAGACTCGTCGTCTACTGCGGCTGTTCCGGCTGCTGCTGCATGCGGTGGCTCGACGCCGGGGCCCTCTTGGTGCCGGGAGGCTCGTCGAGCCAGTGGGAGCGGTCGGCAGCGGCGGTGGTTTATCGGCGGACGGGCTGCAGTGGCTGAAGTTTGAAGATGAAGATGAAGACGATGATGATGATGGTGATTGGGCCGGGATGCCGGGTTGGGCTCGGGCCGGGATGCCGGGTTGGGCTCGGGCCGGGCTGCAAAGGACGCAGCTGGCCCGTTCACCCAGCCCACACGCGATCCGACCCGATCCGGCCCGTTTGACACGTACGATGACGGCGCGTGTGATGCACGCACGTATGTCATCGTGACACGTGTCAGTGACGTGGCAAGCGAACGAGGGATGTTCGTTCAACGAGGGCTAAGGTTTTCCGAAACTTTAGTGTGATCGTTGACGGTTAGGTTTTCGTAACCTAATTCGTTTCCAAAAATCATTCGTCTCGTCTCATTTTGGAAATAGGGAATTCCGCGCCCTAATTCCATTTCGAGCTACTTGCTAATTATGGAAGGTGGACTTGAAGGCCAAGTGAAGACTTTCCAAGACCAAAGCTTGTTTCGGATTTAATTAATTAAATTGTAATAGATAGGTTTTATCCTTCCCGGTCGGCAGCCTATTTATTTATTTAATTAATTATGCATGTTATGGATGGTTTAAATTACGCAATGAGATAAAAGCATGTTTTGCATGTTATTGTTGCTTTTATTAAATGCGTAATAGAAACGAACATGCCTAAGGTGTCAATAGCATAAATTTATGATTTCAAAAGCAGCATGTTTTATTACTTGCGCTTAGAAATCATGCGGTAGGACTTAATTGTCAACGTGCTTCGTATATCGCATAAAACCCTTTGAAAATAAAAAGACTAAGCGGTAAAATCAATTAGTTTTAATTAATTAATTGGGGACCTCCATATTTGGTTTTAGACGAAGTCAAGGATTAGAATCGGATAGACGTCCACCTACGTGGCCTACACGATATCGAACCCCTTGCCCGTATATTCATCGGTAAAATTTCTCAACAACTTAGAATATTCTTTAGGAGAGTGGGAGTTGTACGAGTAAACGTCCACCCTACGTGGCTTGCACGTACAGGCTCTAACTCGGTCCTTAGTGGAAATTTTAAGTGAGATAATCTAAGAGGGCATCTACAATACCGGCATAGTTCTCGTTTTCTATGCTATCTTGTAGATAAACTCGGTTAGGTGAATAATATGGTTAAAGCTTAGCTACTAATTGATGAATCCTCCCTACGAGGTCACTTCTCAAAATAGTAGGGTCCGGTTAAGGTACGGGCTATTATTTCTTTAGTTCACAAGGGTCCATGTGATGATAAGAGAAATAAACTGGCTCATGGCTCTAGAAGTCATGGTCGAAAATTTCATGCTTGCCTGGTCGCCCTACGTGACTCAAGTATAAAATTTTTGGGCTACTCGTTTGTTGGTTCAATGTTATTTTGTCAAAGGGTTATAACATTGATAACATAAATTATTTTTATTAAATAAGTTGTTAACTGTCAACTTATGTTATTTGGTTTCAGATATGTCTTTGTCCTCAATACGCAATAAAATAAATCGTTTGCTAAATTTCCTAATGGAATTCCTGAGGATTTCCGTGAGAAGCTGCTAAGAACCTTGGCAAGAAAAGAAATGGAGTTAATGAGGTTTGTGGATTATTTCGATATGAAACGGTACCTCAAGGAGTTCACACATTTCTCTGTCACATACTTCTTAAATGGAGGAAAGATGGCGGGAAGAACGAGGTGTGAAATCTTGCTTTCTACTTTCCCTGATTGGTTTTTGGCCTTAAGGGAAGAAGTTGTTGGTGAAGTTCATCATGAGGATGTCTTTGCTTTATGTGAAGAATTACTCAAAATTGATGAAGTCAGGATCAACTTAATCCAAGAAGCAAGAAGGGAAAATCGACTCGATCAAGGGAAACCTCCCAATGAAGAAAAGGTTATGAGATACTCATCAACCTGGGATGAAAATGAATATACCATAAGTGACTATGTTCAGTCACAAAGGTATAGGAGGTTTCTTGATTTTGTTGATACAACCAGAGCTAAGGTTCAGTTAGCATGCGAACATAAACTTCCAGCCAAGAAAGTTTATGTAAGGCGGAATAAGAAACAAAAGATGGATGAAGGTATGTCTCTAAATGTAACATGGTGAAACATATTAGCATTGGTTTAGTCCTTTATTGGACGGATTGAACTGGTGGATACTAATTATGGTTTGTTACATATATTTCTTTGTAGGCGATGCCACAAAGGATGATGAGGCGGCTTCGAGTCCTGGCGTCAGCGAGCATTGATGGTAGATGCGGTTACTAATTACTCGAAGACTTATGTTTCTTTGTTTTATCTTTTGGTTTTGAGATAGATGTTTGGGATGATACATTACTTTACTGTTTTTCATTACATTGGTGCCAAGTTTTGGCGGTACATTTGTTTTGAATTGGTTTATGGATGATTTCGGTTTTAACGTTTGTGTTAATTTGAGTTTAACACTGGTTGTTAAATGTTTTTCATTCATGTGTAGAAGTAATTATCTAGTAACATGGAATATCTCAAATATGATTAGATAAATGTAGTTGTTTCTTTGTTTCTCACCTCTTTTCTCATCTTGTTTTGAAACATTACTAAACTATGTCAAGTATCTATAATTCTACCTTACAATTTGAGTATAAATTGGCATTATGACCGATTTTAACTCAAGATTGGATATAAGGGATATTTGCGTGAATTGCAAATTAGTTGAATTAAGATTGGTGATAAGTTGGATTAGTAAAAGTTTCAATAAAAGATTAAAAGGATAAGGTGATAAAGATCGTTATTTAACGAATGTTCAAAAATGATAGGATCATTCAAGGAATTTCAATAAGTCAAGAAGTACAAGAATGAATAGTCACAAGTATTCTGCACAAGGTCATCTTTATTGAAGTGGGAGTGTTTTTTGAAATAGAACACTAAGTCGTTTTCATATACATCAAGAAATTAGGTTTCTTGGAAAATGTACATGAGGAAAGAAACGACCACATGAAAAGTTTATATGAGAAGGTTAAAGTAATTGATACGATCCATGTTAATTTGCAAGGTTCATTGTTGGATTTAGATTTATGATGAAAAGTGCAAAGGAAGAACAAAGTTGATATGGAAAATATAGAAAAAGTTTTCTATATTTCTATATTAACACTTTTTGTACCTCATAAGTTACAATCCAATATCTGTTTAAAGTCAATGGCTTTTGGCAGGAAAATATTTGGATATAACGGTTATGTTGGATCAAATGTGTATCAATTAAGGACATTATTCTGAATGCTTGATAACTCTTGCGGAAATTCGAATAATAGGAGCATTTATGGAATGACATGCATAAAATCAAGTTTTATGGAACGTGTCAATAAATGTTATAGTTCTCATGGTAATGAAGATGATAGGTGTGATTTTCTTGTACATTATGTGATGATATCACTAACTTTGGCAACATTGTGAGAGTATTATCAGACATAATGGTGGTGGTTATCCGGACAGTTTAAGACGCAGAATTTGAATAATGTAGGGTATATCCATAAGGATTGTATACATGATTCAAGTATTCTACGTAGGTTACTATTCTGACTAGGTTATCGATATAAATTATATCGAAAAAGTGTCAGATATTTGCTATTGTTGCGTGCAAGGTAACAAATATAGTTCATTGATGAACACGGATAATCGGGGAGTGTGTTGGTAAATGAGGTAATCGACCTTAAATCTATGTGTTCACTTAGAAAAGGAGAACCATACCTTGGAGAATCTCGGAACAGTAAAATGTTTATGAGAGTTCTTTCATGACAAGCTAAATATGTAGTGGGAGCTACTAAAGCAGCTGTATGGTTGGAAACTTTACTTTGTGAAATGGTAGTAATCCTATCTTGCAAGAAATGTCACATGAGTTTTCAAGTGCAGAAGCAAGATCTATGGATTTGTCAACCTGGGAAAACACATAGGAGTACCGATTGGTTTATGTAACCATAAGGCGATATTGCGTGTATAAAGGAACATTAAAGCAGGAATGTTTATATGGCGGTTTATTCACTAAATTGAGTATGCCGGCACCTCGGAAGCACGTGGTGGGCATTGTCTCAGTGATCCTCCCACGGTAAAATCTTTCAGTATAAGTGGGAGAAGATGTGAAATACAGTGATGCCATATAGTTTCCGATAGACACATGGGTATACTAAAAGTTTTTACTTTAGTATAAGTGGGAGATTGTTGGGGTTGTTGTATATAGCTAAAGCAAAAACGTGTTTTAGTATATATGACATGTATTCCACTAATAACAATCACCTATCTGAATAAATATATTAATAAGAATAAGCCCTATATCTCATGTTTTAGAACACGTGGACGGCTCAGGTGTCAGGGAGATCACGCAGCGTTCGACAATAATTATGAGATATAAACAGTGTCACAGTCGAGATAGCTTGGGAAAACTATCGGTTTAGACTGCAACATAACGGTAGTGGCGGGTCTCAGTCGCTAGTTATGTTGGTACGGTGGAACGTATTGACAGGATCGAGTGAGATAAGGTTCTTCTGATACTGACCCTAGCAATAGGTGAAGAACTAGAGATCTCGGGATTTAGAGATATGATCTTAATCTCGATATGCTATTAGAGATATATGTGTTGTTCACTGTTACTTTGACTTGTATAGCTAAGGGTCTATCGCAGCATCCCTGATGACTTGCATCTTGGGTAACATGAGGGCACATAGTATGTCTAATTAGTTATATCGAGACACCGTGTCCGTATTAGGTTGAGAGATATCCCCTCAGGGAGTTCACAAGGTTTATTATACCAAGTCATGCATGCTGATTAAGTTCAGGTATAATAATAAGGGGTGAACGGGTACTACTTGAGGAGAATAAGATGTTAATTAATTATGAGCAGTCAGAGGAGCTCTAATTAATTAATGGATATCAGAGTCATTAAACACGGGGATAGCTCTAAATAAAGTATCAGCCCCAATCTACAAATTGGGACAGAGCGGTGATTCAGTTGTGATTCTTTAGTGGAATGCATCACAGCTCTAATGAAATTAATGTTCTGGGTTGATCATGGTTATTTCATTAGGTAAGGCTAAACTCTGTCTGGTACATAGATCCCTGGGGTGGCCCAAGAGCTCTTCAGGAAAGGAATTCAAGGTATTATTGAGGGATATCAGTTTTGGACTAAAAAGAGGCATTATGGGCTTGAGCCCATTAATGTGGCGCCTACTGTAGTGTAGGGGACGCCAGTTTCCTCTTTTAGTGTCCATCTGATCTCAATAATTGTACTCTGGTTAATTATATAATTATGGAATAAATTAATATCTAATTAATTAAGATTTATTCTTAATTAAGGAATTAGATAATTAATTTAATAATTATATATTATTTTCTTATAATAATTAGGATTAATTCTAATTATATTTAATTAGAATTTGTTCCAGTAATTATTAACTAAACCGGGCTTTAATTAATTAAAGCCCGTGACTTAGTGGACAAGGAATAGGGGCGGCACTTCTCCTTATAAATAAGGAGGAGGAGATTCTCAAAACCTAAGTTTTGAGTGAGGAGAATCGGCGCCTATCATCAGCAGAGGGAGAGTTCCTGGTTCCAAAGTTCCTAGACGCCCACACAGTCGAAGAACTTCGAGGAAAGGGATCACACCTCAGTAATCTAGACCTGTAGATTACTCTGTCGGCATAGATCTGAGGTATAATATTCTGAACTCGATTATATGATTTAGTTGCATTTAAATTATCACATCCAATTCGAAGATCCTGTGGGAAAAATGAATGCTTTCAAGCAGCAGTTCCAACAAGAGCGCCCTTAACTTCATCTGGAAGAACATTGTGTGTCACTTTGGCATACCTCATGTCCTCATCTCGGACAATGGCACGCAGTTCACGGACAAGGTGTTCAAAGAGTGGTGTCAAGAGCTCCAAATCCAATAAAAATTCACCTTGGTAGCCCACCCTCAAGCTAATGGCCAGACCGAAGTCACCAACAGGACGATCGTTAGAGGACTGAAGGCCCGTCTTGACCGAGCTAAAGGTGATTGGGTAGCAAACTTGCCCCACGTGTTATGGTCATACCGCACGACACCTTGCACCTCAAACGGAGAAACACCTTACAGTTTGGTGTATGGAACCGAAGCGGTGATTCCGATAGAGATTGACATGCCGAGCCCTCGTACTATAAATTTCTCAGCTGAACACAATGAGGAGGGCCTTCGAACTAACTTGGATCTATTAGAGGAAAAGAGGGACAATGCCTACATAAGGGAAGCTCAATACAAGCAACAAGTGGCTCGGTATTACAACCAACGAGTCAAGTCCCAGCAATTCTAAGTAGGTGACCTCGTACTTCGAAATAATGAAGTCAGCAAAGCTGAAGGGCTCGGCAAGCTGGAAGCCACATGGGAAGGACCATACCAAGTTGTAAAAGTCCTCGGCAAAGGGTCGTATAAGCTCTCCCACCTATCTGGAGAGCAAATACCTCGTACGTGGCATATTACTCATCTCAAGAGATACTTTGCATAAGTAGTTAAGTCTTTCATAAGGTTGTGTTATGTCGTCTATTTAGGTTCTTTTATTTCTTTTCTATTAATAAAACATTTATTTTTCTTTTTATGTGTTTGGTCTTGCATATCTCATATCCTACTTGTGCATATTATCTCTTTCTTATAATAAAATACCCTTTCGAGGATGATAAAAACCCAAATAGGGGAAATTACACACGCGCGTGAGGGGACCACCCCTATCAACACTTCTCGACAAATAAGGAACCCATTCATACCTTCATTTTATACGAGGACAACTTACCGTCATTTTATACGAACGAACTACCTTCGTTTTATACAAGGACGAACTACCTTCGTTTTATACGAGGATGAATTACCTTCGTTTTATACGAGGACGAACTACCTTTGTTTCATGCGAGGACGAGCTACATAATTTTACCATAGAAAAATTGTGAGTTATACCCTACTAATGACGTACATTCACAAATAAAATTGAAATTTTATTTCATAAAGAGGTAGAAAGATACAATGTTATATACATTATGACGAAGAGGAGCCTGGAGGCTGACTAAAGCTAAGCCAATCTCTGGCAAAATCTCTATTTAAGAGGTCGTCTATACTAATCCTCCCTCTACCCCTACCTCGGCCGGGTGCTATTCCTCTACCTCGGGTACTTTGAGTCCCTCGACCTCGGCCTCATACATCCGCCAGCTGCCGCTCTCGATCCAAGAATTCCTGAGGGTGGCGATCGACGATCCTCGAACTAGAGCTAGGATTGGACGAACTCGAAGGCCCAGCCTCTTCGGCAATAAGTCGAGCTAGTTTTGGACGGCGAGCCAGGATTGTCTTGTATAGCTCAGCTACTCGCTTCAGCTCATCCACTTGTTCTCGAAGCTCCCAAGAGCCCGTTCCATATTGCTTTTTGTAGCTGGAGCATCGAGCCATGAGCTCTTTTACCTTACACTCCACCTCGGAAATGGTCTTCCCACCGGCTCGGCGGATAATCACCTCGTACTCCGTATGTTCTTCGAGGACCCGATCGGCATCCTCTTGACAAATCTCCAGCTTTTCCTGCTGCTCGAGAAACCGAGCTTGAAGCTCATCAAATTTTTCTTGCGCGGTAATAAGTTTAACATCGGTCTCGTTCTGCACATGGCCAACTTTGCCCTTCCAGTGAAGGACTTCGGCTTCTTTAGCCTCGAGGGCTCGAGTTAGTTGTTTGATTTGTTCAAACCATGGAGACACATCAAATAACTCGGAAGACTACACAAATGCAAGAATTTTTTTTCAATAAAGTGAAAGTTTTATTAAGGCCTGAACGACACGGTGAAAAGTGACATCCTAACGATGCCGTAGTACATATCATCTACAAAAAATAAAAATAAAAAAAATAAAGAAAAAGGGGATCAACTGACCCCTCCAGTAGCCTCATCCTCCTGATGAGGTCCTCCCTGCTCGGCCCCGGTGCTCTATGGCTTGTCATTCACCGATTTGTCCACCTCGGCATCAAGGCTAGCAATCACAGCCTCGAGTAGATCGTCCCTATCCACCGGACAGGTTCAGATCACCTCAGCAGTGAGCACCGTGGACAAGGAGGTGAGTTTCTTTAGCACAGGGAAGGCCGACATCCCCTCCGTCAAGGCCTTCGCGTAGGAGCGAAGCAGATCCTCGGCCGAAGTCACTTCATACCCGTACTTGGATTTCTCCAAGTCCGGGTAACCCGCGGCTATCTCGTCGATTTTCTCCGATGCCACGGAGGTGTTCAGGATGGTGGCCAGCTCGTTTGCCAGCTCAGAAAATGCCCCCGACCTGAATAGCCTCTCCACAAAAGCACGGAGTACCTGCCCCTGCGAAGCAGCCACCTCGGCTTCTCAGCGCCTAGCTGCCTCCACCTTGGCCTTTACCGAGGCAACCTCATCCGTCAGCGAGGCCACCTCAGCCTTCACCACTTCCGCTGCCGCAAGCGCGGCAACCTCCCTCTTTTCTGCCTCCCGGGCCTTTGTCTCGGCTGCAGCCACTTTGTTGGCCAAATCATCTTTGGCCACTTCAAGCTCCTGAGCGACTCGAGCCATCTTATGGTATGGAATGACCCCATTGTTGAGGAAGTTCGCCAGCTCGGCAACCATGTACTCAGCCCATAACATTAAATGGCGTCAAAACAAGGCATTACAAGTCAACATAGCATGCACACTGGACAGTCTAATACCTCGGGAAAGGGCCACAGACGAGCCGATGCTTGGCCAGAGGGCTGGCTAGTAACAATGGTACCCTCATCCACGGAAGATACAGTGAAGACCCGTGCCTCCTTGCTCGGACGCGTGTCGGAATGAGGCAGAGGAGATCCCAAGCTTAACCGTGGAGAGTCCGAAATTTCCACGGTCCTCTCCGACGACGCTGCGGGCATCGTCTTCTCTGGCTCCAAAGCCGACCTCGGCCTCTTCTTCTTGCTGGCGCCGAAGTTCACTGCAACAAAGCAAAGAACGGATTAAAATAAACACAACAATCGAAAGAGGACGAAGCACAAAACACAGAGTAGGGCCCCACCCTTCACCAGGTCCACCATCGAAGTAGGATCGTAAGGGCTCACCCCCACCCTAGTGAGCTCGGACTCGCAATATTCTTCGGAGACGACGCTGAGCTCCCCCAGACTCCTCTCAAGGTCACCAAATTTCTCTTTGGTGCCTTGGTCCCCTAACCTATCTGTCTTCCAGGCGAATTGGGGAACCTCTTCAGATCGGCAGAAGAAAAATCTCTTCTGCCAGTTCGAGATGTTCGACTTCGTCTTAACTCTAAAGCCGAGACTAGGGGTTAGGTAATTCCACCACGAACTCGGTTTGAATTAGAAAAACCTAAGGATCATCCCAAGGGTAAGAGGAGAACTGAGGCAAGCAGCCTCGACACCGAGACCAACTAATTGCCTAAAGGAGTTCGGCATAATTTGCCCTAGGACGATGCCGAACCTCCGTTGCAAATCCGCAAAAATAGGAGGCAGGGGAAGACGAAGACCGCAACTTAAGCAGTCCTCGTATAGACGGTGAAAAACCCCACCGGAGGCACACAAGCTCTATCCTCTGTCGAGGAACAATAAAAAGGGCATAATTGGGAAATAAATACTTTTCCGCAATTTTTCGGACCCTAGATGCATCCAAAATTGACGGAAATTTAAGAACCCTACTGGAATCCTTATCTACGGTAGAAATAGTAACCCTACGTATACTAGGAACAGGGGAATCAATAGTAAAACACTCTAAATCTACAAAAGGTGACTGACTAAATGTCGCCGCCGGAGAACCAGACGACGAAACGGACTCCTCATGGCCTTTCATCGCTGTGAGAATGACTGACACGAGAGGAGGAAGCCATGAATAAAATAACTTACTTGTTTTTGCAAATAGGAACTGGAATAAGCTATAGCAACGGTAGAGATTCTAACGGAGAAAGAACGGCGGCGATAAGAATGGCGGAGACGGCGGTGACGAAAATCGCAGAAAACTCGTAAGAAGTTTGAAAGTTTTGGAAAATGTGAGGAAATGGCGTATCAAAGAAGCTTTATCCTTATTCCGCCTTTTCAGTTTCCCTTCACGTCACAATCGTGCCCTACTTTATCGGGAACCCAACCGGTGCATTTTTATTAAAAGTAACTGACATATTCCATGTTCATCTTTGGCAACATGATACACATTCCACCTCGGCAATGCGCTTTTCTTAACCTCGTCTTTTGACGGGATGATGCGAACTTGACTTCATCAAATTTATTTTTCGACAAGGCAAGGTATTTCTTCTTTACCTCATCTTTTGACGGGACGGTATGCATTTGACTTCGTCAAGTTTTTTTCGACGGGGCAACGCACTTTTCTTTTACCTCTCCCAACTCAGTTATTCCCTCTACGTCACATCCTCATATCTACAACTTTTTTTTGGGGGGGGAGGGATGTGATAAGATATGACCCAACTACTAGGCCCAAGCATTAGGCCCAGTATAAATGGGCCCTGATATTAAGCTTGGCCTATGCAAGTTCGGCCCAAGTAAGAGACTTCTTCATCAAGCAAGGATGACTTCTTTATCGACAAGGAGGACTTCTTTATCAATTACAATTCGAACTCCAACACATGTAGAAGATTCGGATGTTCTTTTTGCAATCTCGCTACGCTCATTAAACACCCTATGAAAACTAGACTGATCACCTAATTAAATATCATCATCCACTCACCTCTCAGCATGTTTCCCAATATAATTTAAATTCTAAAAGTTTAAATTATCATAACTTGCTCGCTTGTTCTTCGATTTTTATAATTTAATACCAAATTAAAGGTCTTGATATGATCTTTCATTAAAGATTAGACATCATTAATATGTTTTTATGTATCTATGGTACTCTACTTTTAAAATATGCCTAAATACATAAATCACATTACATCACTAAACACAATACACTTTACACAAATGGGTCGTCTAGCGCGGGACAGAGGGAGTATATCCTTAGAAAATAATCCAAAAATAAAATGGGTTACTTGATAAAATTATGATTGTTTCAGTGTTGAGACTATGTAAATTAACACAACATGTATGCACAATCTTCTCAATTAATCCAACTGATGGACTTAACATTATCCCCTAAAGACTAACAATTAAGCTATAATTGGATCAGTTGGGTGTTGTCTAGCGCTTAGACCAATTTTTAAATCATAAGTGTATCCAAAAGATTGATTGTCAATTGTTAATCACCCTTTGACGATGAAGGATATACCAACTAATAAGCAGGGGATAGATCAAATGAAAACTAAATATTGGGTGAAATCTAGAAACTTTTTTTGGCCCTTGATTTGTGTCATCTAATGGTTATAAATAAATTTTGTAGTATCATTTTTTAATGATAATTATAATTGTTTAAGGATAATTATTCATTAGGAAGGGTAATTATGATATTTACACACTTGTAACTGCCGTTCCTTAAATACTGAGTTCTCAAATTATGGAAAGAATTATAAGTTAACTAATGCATTTAAATTATATTTCTCTTTTAACTGCGTAGTAAATGCATGCGTAGTTCATTTCGTGAGATTTTTTTTCTTCCACATATGGATGCAATTACTGCTAACATGTTATTTAATTTTTCTTGCTTCATTTCTATTTTATTTTTTTTCTTATATTATCTATCAATACATTATGCAAGTATTTTACAACGGTAATGCATGTGTTTCTATTTCATCATGCATTCTTTGGATAGTCATATTATATATATACATAAGAAATGAAAAATTACGTTTTAAAGTTATTATGTAAGATGCATTATCATTGTAAACAAAATGCATTATCATTTTAAATTTATACTAATAATTTGTTACTCCATCCGTCCCATTTCAATAGGTTTGTTTCTTTTCGACACGAGATTTTAGGAGAGTGTATATAGAGATAAAGTGTAGTGTTTAATATTTTAATGTAATTTTCATTATTTTAAAATTAGAGCATCATAGATCCATAAAAAAATATTGATGTTTGATCTTAAATGAAAGATCGTATCAAGACCTTTAATTTGGTATAAAAATCATAAAAATCGAAGAACAAACGAGCAAATTATGATAGTTTAAACTTGTAGGATTTAAATTATATTGAAATACGTGCTGAGAGATAAGCGGATGATGAGATGATTAGTAATGGGTAATTCTTTCCCTTTTAGAAATAACCCTTAAAAATAAATAAATAAATAAAATAAAATAAAAATAAAAATAAAATTATTGCATTTATTGTCATCTGTTATGCATATTTTATTTTAATTAAGTTGTTGCATATTTTAGTATAAGTTATTGCAGAATTATTTATTCAAAATATGCATAACCCCTAGTTGAAGAAAAATAAAGTCTAGACAGGAAAAAAAAAAAAGAAAGAAAGAAAAGATTGTAGAAAACTAAACCCTATTTGGGAAAATCTAAACCCTAAGGTTGTGAACCCTTTTCGAGAATCTAAACACAAGCAGCAAAAAAATCAAACCCTTGATAAGAAAAAAATTATACGGAGTACTAAAATATGCAACAACTTAAACTGAACTATGCATAACAAATGGCAATTAATGCGATAATTTTTTTACTGAGGGTTTGGTCTTTTTGGCTACTGTTTAGATTCCCGACTAGAATTTACTTTTCACAGTCTAGGGTTTAGTTTTCCAAAATATCAGTCAAATTAATGCAGCACCGATCGAGACAAATGTATATATAACCAAAATACTCCGATTGCAAAAAGTGCATAACCAAAATAACATATATGCAACGCTAATTTTAAAAAATTACATAACCAAAATACCATTTATGCAAAATTATTTATTTATTTTTTTTCACACAACCATATATGCAAAGTTAAAAATAGAAAAATGCATAATTTCTACAACATACATTATTAAAATGCATAATTTCTACAACATACATTATTATAATGCATAATGACATAAAAATATATGCATTGCGATTTGATGTAATGTGCAGAAGATGATATAAGGAAAAAAATAGCAATACTAAAGTATATAATAAAGAATGCATAATATTATACTATAAAAAATGCATAGCAATATAAATAAATGTTGCATTATATTTAATTATTTTTAAGATATGATTATATAAAATGCATTATTATATATGATTAAAAGATACGTCATTTTCAAATAAATGCATGATGGACCAAAAAATTATGCATTACCAATTCTAATACATGCATAATAAATGAACCATATATGTAAATACAATAGAAGAATAAATGAAGAATCCTTATATGGGGATTATGAGAAAAAAAAATAAAAAAATAAATAAACTCATGGAAGGCAAAATATTATTTTAAAAGGATTTGTGAGATTTCCGCAAATCAAGGGATGATAAACGAGAAGCTGTTGATTGACTCTATTACCCTTACTAGTATTAAAATTTTAATTAAAATGCATCTATTTTTTGGAGATCTGTTAAGATTCATTTTAATCCTATCCATTCATTACATTTAAATCAATGGTAAATAGAAGTTTTTAGATTCTAAAGTATAATTAGTTTTTATATGAATCAATCCCCTAATAAGCATACCTATATTATTGAAAACACGCATGCATAATTATGATTGAGAGTCGCTGGAATTGGGTGGACGGGGACGTTATCATGGATGGCAATGCTTTTCTTTCTTGTTATTTTTTTTTTTTAATGAATTGGAACAAGGTGGAGAACGAGGTGGAGAATTAGTTTCTCGGTTGTAGGCTATAGTTTTATTATAATTATATTTTGCTAGTTATACTATAATTATAAATTAGATATGGAATTAGTATTGTTATAGTCTTATAGATGATTAGTTATTAGATGTTACTATTATTTAATGCATATCCATTCATTTATGATATTAATATTATAATGTAAATATTATTATACGGTTTTTATTTTTATTCTAATGATAATATAATTACATAATTGTAATATATATATATATATATATATATAGAGAAATGATATGCTACTCACCTCCCGGTGGGCACCTTCGTGGGCACCTCGTCGTTTTATCACGTTTGCATTGCTTTTTTTTAATTTTTATTTTTATTCTATATTCTAGTATCTTAGAAATTAATTTACAAATCATAAAATCTAAAAAATCAATGTTCAATTTATTTTTTTTATTTTTAACTTCAAAAAATGAGTAATAAAATAAATCGAGCTTCGATTTTTATGTATTTTTTAGATTTTATGATTTGTAAATTAATTTCTAAGATACTAGAATATTGAATAAAAATAAAAATTAAAAAAAAGCAATGCAAACGTGATAAAACGACGAGGTGCCCACGAAGGTGCCCACCGGGAGGTGAGTAGCATATCATTTCTCTCTCTCTCTCTCTCTCTATATATATATATATATATTTATAATAGCAAAATAAATGTCAATTTATCTTGATTTTTTTGTTATTATTTTGCTAAATTCTCATAATTTTATATGCGATTGGATAAATAAATAAATATTGTTTTGGATTCTTCTAAGTTCTAATCAATTTACAAAATAAATAAATACAGTAATATCAAAAATATATATATATATATATATCTATAATTTTCGTAAAATTCTCATAGCTTTAATTGAATAATACATTAATTTTATTTAATTTCAACCATCACACATCGGTTATTTATGAGATTTCACCAACAAAGCACTCATATAAAAGAAGTCACAACACATTCGATATTATCTAAAAAAAGGTTCATTAGTGTTCTCTCCATTTTTGATATAGGGTAGGGCACGGACGGATGCGGAAATAAGAGCGACTTGACCATAAAATAAGAATACAACTATGCAACGCATGTTAAACTATTTTCTACTATATCGAACAATGGGTGGCTTGATGATATTCAAAGAAAGACAACTACTTTGTGTTCAATTATCATGAGGAAAAGAATGTGAAGCTTTGAATGAGGTGTATAGAGTACTTGAGAATTCAACTCTCTTTTATTAACTTATTTGTTTATGAAATCGAATAAAGAACAACTCGAGAAATGTTGTCAATCTTTAATCTAATTTTCTATTATAGTGAATAAACGAGCAGTTTGATATGCATCACTACTACACTCACCCAAGGAATGCTACCCCTCTCCAACCTATTTAATTTTTTTTATTAAACGGGCAGCATGATATTCATAATGTGTATATGTGAAATACTAATCCTACTAAATCTATCATTTCTAGAGATATCGAACGATGAGTACTATTGAAATCTAAAATAAATTTATCCGACGAATGTTAAATTGCACTAATTTATTTTTTAAATATAATCCAATACAATAGGCAAAACGGATTTCAATCCTATGCGGCATTATCATTAATTTTCATAAATATGTTCCTAAATTCTCATGACTTTGATTTTATAATTCATTAATTTATTTAGTTCCAACTATCCCACATCGATTATTTATGAAACTCCACAAAAAATTAACCAATATAAAAGTTACACCACACATTTGAAATTATTTATCTCCAATTAAAATTAAAAAATACGAGTATTCAAAATCTTTATTTGATAATAATAACGACTAAGAATTTGGTCAAAAACATTAATATATTCATTAATTCTAGCCCATAATAATTTTAATAATTTTTATTTGATTTGCTATATTATTTTATTTTTATGAGAAATAATTTATAAATATCATTCTTAAAAATTTAATTGGAATACACACCTACATATTTTCTTAATCAAAAAATTAAATGTCCTTGACCCATTTTCAATTACATCGAACAATGAGCGGATTGACATTTCAATTGAATTAAACTACTTGATACATATTTTCCTGACCTATTTTTTTTGTTTATTCAAATAATGAGTGACTTCAAAAATATTATATCTCTTGACCTATTTTTGAATTTCGATAATCAACGGGAGGCTGACATTTAAATAGAGTATAACTTTCAAAAAAAAAAAAAATCTACTTCTTTACAATTAAATTAAACTACTTGAGAAATAACATATTTTTCTGACCTAATTTTTTTTGTTAATGTAAACAACGAGTGACTTCACAAAAATAGAAAATTAAACGAGACAAATTCTCTTTTATTAACCTTTTAAAAATATAAAGAATTGAATATATCTTTTAAAATGAATTTTTAAAGAACTATCACTTTGAAACTTATAATTAAATATAATTTTTAATTTTTACTTAAAAATTGTATCCCGTTGAATTTCGACGGGCACTGCACTAGTAAGGACATAATAGGCAAACTGCATTTTGTAAACAAGATAATAATAGTATAAATTTTATAATTACATATATTTAAAAAATTATCAAGTTGAACTACGGAGGAAGTAGAATTTTGGATTATCCCATTTATCTAACTAATTTATTACTGTAGTACTCCGTAGTTTAATTTACAACTCCCCAGCTACTGATAATGTATTGGAAAAGCGACAACACATTCACATTTATGGCGACGTGTTTGTTGGAATATTTGAAAAGTTATGAATGATGTTATTTTTAAAGGGACTAAGGTAGATGTGGATCTTATTTTAAATAAGATCAAATTTAGATTTTGGAAATGGATTTGAGCTTTCTTCTCTTTGTTTGGTGGGGTCTTTTTTCATGACTGGTGCTCGAGTCCTTTATTATTTGCGTCGAGGGTTTTGACTTGAGACGGTCTTTCTTCTTTTTGTAATTACTTATGTAAGAGTTTTAAATACCCCTCATAGTCGCATGTATAGTGATTTTTTTTTAATTTAAAAAAAAAAATAGGTATCCACTCAAATAAAAGTATCTTCTTAGGCTTAATAGTAGTAAACGAAGTCCAACAATTAATTTAAGGATGATAAAGAAAAAAAAAAATGGATGCTACGGCTAGCTCTCTTCACTCGCTTCTTGTACTTCACGCCGCCGATCTCAAAATTTTCTCCATTCTTGGCCACGCAAGACAGGAAAAAGCCGACCACTCGTAATGTTCTAATATGAATTTATGGGCCAATCTTACTTTGAGCTATGTGTCGACGCCATTGATTCAAAACCCCTCTAAAAGAACCTCCAAAATCCATTCTTGTGATCTTATTTCAAGAACCCACCTAACCAGAAGAAGGTACGTACGCCTTAGAATTTCTACTTTAGGAATTGGGCTTGTCCGTGTGTGTTTTATCAGTATTTGTATTAATTTGTGCTAAATTTAGGTGTGATTTGTATGATTTGCACAAGGAGGTGGTGCCATACGCAGAGGCGTGGTCATGGCAGAAGGCCATCGTGAAGGAGAGAAGGGAGCTGAGTGAAAGAAATGAAGATTTCTCAGACAGTTTGATCATCTTACAGCACCACCCTGTTTACACCATGGGCGCCGGAAGTTCTGAAAATTACTTGAATTTCGATGTGGGCAATGCTCCTTTTGATTTGTACCGTACGGAGAGAGGCGGTGAAGTTACCTATCATGGCCCTGGTCAAGTAATCATTCTTCTACATTTTTGTTTATTTTATTTACATATTGCTTAATTTTTCATGTGTGTTTAGATTTCTAAGTGTCTTGATTGATTAGTCTTGCCATGATGCTATTAGCCTAGTGTTTCTTTTTTTTTTTTGTAGTAATGGGTAGTTAAAAATCACAAGTTGGGGATGATGAAGATTTTATTTTAGGTAGTGTGTGAGTAGAATTGAGATGATTCATTCCATGGAAGGGATAAAGTTGGTTCTTTGCTCTGAACAATATGATTTGTATGTAGCTAGTCATGTATCCTATTATCAGTCTCCAATATTACAAGAGGGATCTCCACTGGTACCTGAGGTCGCTTGAAGAGGTGGTTATTCGGGCTCTTTCTTCGACGTTTGGTATTGAAGCTTCGAGAGTTGATGGTTTGACTGGTGTTTGGGTTGGTATGTACCCTAATCTCAATTTCAATGCTTTTTGTAAAACTCTGGATGGAATACTTATCTTCTGGGAAGGTGGGAATCCTTAGAACTTGAATGTGAGAGAGTGCTAATGTGGATTCATCTCTTATAATTGTGAGGGAATATAGTTCTAAGTTCTAACAGAATTATTATATGTAAGATTATCTCAATTTTTTTGGAGCTAACGTTCAAATACTAAAGCACTTGCTTCTGAGATGCAGTATAAGATGAAGCCTGATTTGTTTAATAGCGAAATCCATTCAGATGCTCAATAGACTGAAATGTATGTGAGGCTTGAGATAATTTGCATGTTTGGGTAATTATAAAAGCAGCACAGCAGAATTGAGGATCTCTAACTTATTTCACACAATAGAAGTACGATTGCTCGGAAAGTTCTTGATATTATTTTGCTGCCTGTGATAGATACGCTTCTTTAATGTTCAACAGAATGTATTGTGTTATCAGTCCTTTATTTATTTCCAGCAGTATTCCTATTGCAATTAATCCATCAACAAAGTTACAAAGATAGTCTTATAACATTAAGCTATCCTATCTTGAATTCGACCTGGGAATAGTTTCATCCTGCGGTTCTTTAGCCAACCATTTTGATTATATATTTGCCGTATCTTTTTTAACTAAGCTACCAGGGCAAATCAGAAACCCATGTTAATAGAAACTTTTTTGGTATTGTATATTGTACCATTGGTTGTGTTGGCCAAATAGTGTCTTAATGACTTCTCAAGTTCTCGTACATACTTTATCTGTCAAGTCCTGGAAACCATCACATGTTTCTTTATCAAAGCACGTTACTCGAAACATCAGTAGAAAGTTCTAATATGCAATTAACCTGACGTTAGCAACCTTTACTTCCGTCTAATATCCAAAGAAATTAGCGTGGCCTTTAGAAGATGTATTCTTGTTCGGTATTTGTTGCTTCAAATGTTTACTGATTCATTACAGTCACCACCATTCACGATTTTGGTTGTATATCAGAGCTGCGACATAAATTATGAAAAATCTCCAATTACTAGACCCCCTAAAAATCTCCTAGTTGTTTTTGCATTACTTTCTTTTCCCCTTATTTGGCTTTGGCATTCGTTAACTGAAGGTCCTTTCTATACTGTATGCATCTCTTCTATCCTCACATATAAATAGATTTTGACCTGAATAATACTAACATCTTGAACTCTTTCAGGTGACAAGAAACTAGCTGCTATCGGTATCAAAGTATCGAAATGGATAGCATACCATGGGCTGGCACTGAATGTCACCACAGACTTATCGCCCTTTCACAAGATTGTTCCTTGTGGGATTAGGGATCGTCAAGTTGGAAGCATCAAGGCCCTTCTAAATCAAAATGGGCTCAGAGTCGATGATCAAGATTTGATTTCCACTACTAGTAAGTCGCTCATCAGGGAATTTTGTGAGGTTTTCCAAGTCGACTCTTGCCAAATGTCTGCACAGAATCGAAATCTATGTGCCTAGCATCTTCAAGAGCTAACGCGAACGATCTAGGAAAGCTACAGAGCTTAATTAGTATATACATACTTGTATGTTTCATTAGCAGAATATGCTGATGAAAGGATTTAAGCAGATTCCAGAGATTCAAGATTCACATTCACACTCTTACTACTCTAAATTATACAGTCTTGCTATTTATTTTGCTCCTTTAATCGCAGCCTTATATTAGTTATTTGCGTGTGGAGTGAACATCTGATACTGGAGAAGCTCTGTTTTTCTTTTGGCATCAAATCTAGAAAAAAAATGCACTCAGAAAATATGGTGGTTGAGACTCGAGAGTTCCATTCTTGTTGGAAAATATCACTATTAACCTAATTCTAGAAGGAATAAAATATCAAAACACAGTGGAAAGAAAAGAAGTTAGAGATATTTATTAGAAAAGAGGTTCTCAAAACTCCAACTAGAGGTGAGGATAAGGCACCCAGGGTTCTTTTTTCTATTAGGGACCACATATTATCTCTGTTCTATACTTCTATTTAGTAATTACTTTCATTTTCTGGAACTAAAAAAAGTACAATCTAAGTTCATCTTAGGAAGCAAATGGCACAAGCAATTGCTTCCATGAAAACCTTCTGCACACAGCCAATGCTCAAAGGCTTCATCACTCTTCCTCTAGAAAATGCACTATTAACCCCTTCACACAAGAAGCTTCGTCCTGCGAAACTGGGCGCCTCGGACTTGAATTCGGGTCGAAGAAATGTACACTCGACTGTCGAAGCATTGGAAGAGATGGCGAAGAATCGAGTAGTGGCAGACTCGAACCATCTGTTAGAACTAATGCAGTTGACAGCAGACATGGAATCCATGGAAGGCGGAGATAGGATTTATGAATACGTAATGCGGTTCTCCTCCAACTACAGTGTCTCGATCTTCAACGAAATGATAGATATGTATCTAAAGCTGGGAGATTACAGAAGGGGCGGCCGCATCTTCGAGCAGATGCTTTGCAGGAATATCGATTCTTGGAATATGATGATCGAGGCGTTAGTCGAAAACGGAGAAGCAGAAGAAGCAATCCAAGTTTTCACCAGATTAGTGAAAGGAGAGGATGAACTCAAGCCAAACGAGACTACCTTTGCCAGCATTCTCAAAGCATGCGAGCTTCTCGGAGAAGTAGAGAAAGGGAGAGCATATTTTGCTTCAATGAGAAAGGATTACGGCATCACTCCGTCCACAGATCACCACCTAAGCTATAATAATCTCGTAAGAAACTCGAAGAAAGAAGCCGACAACGCCTCTAGGATGATACAGAAGAAGCTCGTTTCAGAAAAAAATCGAGCACCTTCCGACAGAGGCATGGCTTACAAGAAGCTGATGTCACTGAGCAAGAAGGCAAAGGAAGCTGGCTACGTACCTGATACGAGATACGTTCTTCACGATCTCGATCACGAAGCGAAAGAGAGAGCTCTCCTTTACCACAGTGAAAGACTAGCTATTGCATATGGGCTCATTAGCACACCTCCAGGAACTGCTTTGAGGGTGATCAAGAACCTCAGAATTTGTGGGGACTGCCACAACTTCATCAAGATCTTATCCACTTTTGAGAAAAGAGAATTCATTGTAAGAGATACTAAGAGATTTCACCATTTTAAGGATGGGGAATGCTCCTGTAGAGACTTCTGGTAAAGGAATTACACCAGTTTACCGTGTTTTTCAAAATGGTCCGACCTTTATTTAGAAATTAGAAATATTCAAAATCGACCCTTGGAAATTGATTTTCATATGTACCAGTATTCAAGCAAATTTTATGATTAAGGAACCACCAATTTGTCATCGAAAACTGAAATTAGAAACACTGTTAGGAATCTCACATCGAGCCTACTAGTCGTGTGGCCGGAATCTGCATGTGAAATCACTGATACTGCGTGCATCGTACTTCCAATGAGCATAATCACATTTGTGAGAATCCTCAATGAAGGCCATTTTGAACTTTTTCTTCAAAGGAGTTGAGAGTTCTAAAAAGAAAATAACGAAGGACAGACCATTTTTGAAAAGCAAGCTAAAGTATAGACCACAAACCTTTAGTTAAAAGGCCACAAAATTTGTAAATACTTCTTAGCAGTTGATCAAAGGCTAAGATAGCTGTATCTAATCTGCATTTTTATCGACAAAATTGCAATCTCTATCTCGTTGCTGCATTTAATAAAGTCCGGAGCAAAATAAGACGGAACTAATAACGCTGAACACTACATTCTCTGAAGCAAGGAAATACATTAAGAGATGCAAATAGGTCTCCATATACATCAGTAATTTTCGGCAACTGGTCTGGACGGAAATAAGCGAAGTAGAAATGTCAGCAAAGACCAGAGACAAACCACACCAAGAACCCGGAATGTGACTATCATCGAAATCAGTGCCCCGGTTCTTTCCATAACTGCAGGGGTTGCAGATGCCTCCCTCATACCATATATTAACCTCTCGATGAAACTTGTAGCCCTCGTCAACTGATATATCCTATAGACCTACGGACAATGCAAATATTGTTTAAACTTCCACTCCCATTTGAATAAATATATTGAAAAGCAATGTAAGTGTTGTGTACCTCAAAGATAATAGGTATAAGAGGCCAACAAGATGAGCCTTTCCTTTCAAGGCGTAGCTCAAAGATATATTGAACCAAACAGCCAGCTAAAAGGGGAGCGACTGCGACCAATGCAGAGTACCCAAGCACTGGCCAGGTAACATAAACAGCAAGAACTGGGGCAAATACTTTGAAGCCCGTGGTAAAGAAGGCGGATGCTAAATATCCTTTAAGTCCTGTGATGAGGGACCATCTCTTTGGGCTAAATTCGAGATATGGCCTTTGTACACGTTCAGTGACAAACAAAAAGATAGCAAGTCCAGCATAGAATATTATCTCAGTCGAGAAGGAAGAAACAATTTCTGCACCAACATTGTTAATGTTTTGTGAAAAGGCAATTCAAAAGAAATTGCACACCACGACCCTCCGATATCCTTGATAAAAAATACAAGTATGTGCACAATACTAGGCACCCGGAGGAAAACAGAAGACAGCGCTATATTCATTAAGTTAGAGAAATACATTGACATCTTTCTATGAACAAATGTAATAAGAAAGTTAGCACACAAACATTATGTATATGAGAATTAAAACTCGAAACATAAACACTTTCTATAGTCATCCACAACCCTCCAAGTAATGAGAACATCTTACTTTGTCACGGAGTTCACCTTTAGCATTCGAACACCCATTTGCTGAAGTTCATTCATAAATAGTCTATAAATAATCCCTTTTCAATAAAACAAACATAGGTATTCGGAAGCCCAAGATTCCAAACTCGGTTATATCCGAATATTTATGTAACCAACTTCCATTTCCAAACAAGGCGAACAAATCCAGATAAAGAATAGTGAAAACAAGTTCGAAGTCCTAGTCCATTTTGCATTAGCATCTTTCCTTCAGAAGGAGCATTCCTCACAAACCAGAATACTTGGCTTAAGAACTACAAATGTAGAATATTGCAATGACATAACCAGATACATTAGTTGGTCACAAACATGCTTATGATTTCAGCAAATATTTGTACTGTAAACTTCAAAATTCAAGCAATCATACTATTTAGAAAGGCAATCCAATCATCAATGCCAAAAGTATATGCCACTGAAGGAAGCTAGAGACTACCTGCGAAAACCTCATTTTTGAAAGCATCCTCAACAGCGCTGGTAATGAAGAACTGAGGAACAATCAACGCTGAAATCAAAGCAATAGGGGCCAGAGCCACAGTAAGGAGCCAGTTCCTTCCTTAAACGGCGTCGAAACCAACTGACCCTCCTCAACTGACTGATGACTCAACCCGCCAAAAGAAACAGAACCCGACTTTCCCCGAAAGGATCCGACCCATTTCCTGCATAAACCCGAAAATCCAACTTCTTCGGAGAAACCAAATCAGCAGCGCGTACAGCAAACTCACTTCTTAACAATGGCGCAACAGCTGAAGAGCGGCAAAAAAAACAGAGAAAAGGATCGGATTCACAGAATCCTTATATATATATATATAAAGAAAAAGAAAAAAAAGCACCGATTAAATTAAAACGAAATTAGGGAAACTTACATTTGAGCTTGATATGAAAACCGCGCACCTGCCTCGTCAAGCCAGTTTGATTTCTGTGATGCTTGTTGACCTACACGTAGAAATATATTTCAATTTTCGAAGATTATCGTGAAGAATTCAGAGATTGAAGAAAGAACACTTACAGCATGAAATTGGGGAGGAGGCGGAGGGCAACTTTGAAGGAAAACACAGGAAGATTGCAGCTTCATCTTTGAGTTATTGGGTAGATTGCAATTGCAAATGCAATTGCGGTGGAATATTTGAAGGGTAGGGTTTTAGCAGAGCTGAGTTATCCTAAAACCCTTCCCTAACCCCATAGGCAGACATGGTTGTAATTTGTGAATAGTTTGTATTCCATAAAATACAATAATAGTAAAGTTGGTAAAAACTTCCTATTTAAATTTCAATTGCTTATTATGTCAAAAAAAAAAAAAAAAAAAAAAAAAAAAAAAAAAAATCCTATTTAACCTCCTAATAAATAATACTAGCTTCTTTCCCAGAAATCGGTCAATTCAGTCCTGTTAGTGCTCTATTCAACCGGCTTTCTTTAGTCGTCCAGGTCTGATCACTTCACATCAACTCAGCAGAAAGCTAGATTATCAACTTCAGAGTGGCAAGTATCGGAAAGAAGAGGAGAACTCATTCCCGCATGCAGATTGCCTGGTTGCAGCTAAAAAGAATAGGAAGAGGATGAGTGGCTCAAATAGTTAGGTTGTGTTTGGTAAAGAAGATGAACTAAGATGAGCTGAATAATCTTACTTCATCTCAGTGTTTGGTAATTAACTAACATAAACTTGAAGGCCCTAGATGAGAAGAAGAGCCCTTGCTAATTCACTGTTATGTGTTGTTTACTCATCTCATATTTTTGGTCAGTTTACTCATCTGACTTCATCTCTTCACCACTTTACCCTTTTGGATCTATATGACACCATCACCTCTTCTGCCACCACATCGTCCTCTTCCTCCCGGCAGCGGTGGGTAACTCGTGGAGGCTGAGCTCCGCCACGGGCGGATCCACATCTGCATTCGCAACCGCCTCATCAAGCAGGCAGCGTGGGCATCCCTTCGATGTCGACCTCCCCCGGGTCCGCCGACGGCGGCCTCCTCCACCGATTCTGGCTGCGCCTCGTCGTCCTGTTTGACCTGGTCCGGCGCACTGCCGCTCAATTTGCCTCCTCCACCGATTCTCTCTCCTCCAAACACAAATTTGCATTGCTACTGTAGAGAAAACGCAAAGTGCAATTCAATTTTCTAATTTTGCAATGCAATTCTTCCCTTTTATTTTGTTGTATTTGTGGATAGATTATAAGAAAAGGAAGAAGACAGAGGGGACGCAGCGAAGAAGGTGAAGGTGATCGACCATTTTAATTTGTGTATTTTAATTTGTGTATAATGGGCTAATTGGGCTTTATTTAATTTAATTTTAGTATTGTTAAATTAGGCTATTTATTTTTATAGCTTACATTTTGGGCCATTTTTTTAATAATTACATATTAATGATCTAATTTTTTTAATATTATAGTTATCATAATTGGGCAAATTTGTTTAATTGAGTGACTTTACTCAAATTGACCTTAATTTTTACAAAAGTTGTGTTATGTAATTAGGGCAATTTATAAAGGGTATTTTGGTCAATTCAAAGCCTCATCTAGAGTTTTGCAATTGAACCAAACACAAATATAATGTCATCCCACTTTTAATTTTGTGCTACCAAATAGATAGATAAATGATTTATCTTGACACTATTCATATGAGACATCTTGAGATAAATCATCTTTTATCATCTTTAGATGACTACCAAACACACCCTTAAGTTGCATCTCCTAAAAGTATGATGCAACAAGTAGGGTGCTTTTCTTACGATGCCGATTGATGAACTCATAACCGCAAATTAGGCATTGTAGTAGTTTAAGATTGGCTAAGACTTTGTTAAATGAGTTGTTTTGAGTTGCTGAACTCGCTCGCATGTTTATACATAGCTTATTTTTTATATTACTTTATATATATTTAAAAAGTGTTTCAAGTTAGATGGCAGATAGATTAGTTAGTTTCAATTATTAAGTTTTTAATAATATTCAATTACTTATAAGTTCTATAATCATTCTTCTATCGCTAGATTTTTTAGTTTGTTCAACATAGTGTCTAAGAGTTTTTTTTCTACAAGCTTGATCTCGTCATGGATTCAGGACTTCTGTTGTCATGATTCGATACTAGAATGAGAGGCAAAGCTAGAAAAATTTGCTGACGTGGGTAAGTATTAAATTTTGAATTCTATATTTTTAAAAAGACATTTTTCCTTATGATTATTGCGATTAAATTTAGTAACATGGGCTTTACTAATATAATTTATATAAAATACTAATAATTTAATAGATTTATAAGAGTAAAAAAATCAATTAATTAATTAGGGTAAACTTACGTCAACCCTCAGCTCTTAGTAGCTCGGCAACTAGATTGAATCGTTCCAATCATGCATGGACGATTGCTGCGATTCAAGCTCATGGATTAGGAATGCGGCTCATAATCTAGTTTGGTTTATTTTTGCTTCATTTTCTTTAGGAAGGTGAGGAATCGTATCGTGCTATTTGTTATGAGGGACAGTCAAAAGTGGGTGTTCCGGTTTTTCTACCATTTTAAAAAAGGGTATGAAAAAACTACTTGTTAAAAAAACATATGAACAAAATGCCCTCCTTAGTATTTTAATTTATTATTGGTTTCTCTCGATTCTCTCGGAAATTTAACTGCTTTAACTTTTATTAGTGGGACCCTTTATTTGTTGTGAATTATGGATATTGCCATTGGATATTTTTTAGTTTTAATTTGGTATCATCATAATATTTGGAATCCTTTAATTTAAAAAATAGTATGAATTCGTAATGGGAGAAATATTCGAAGTCATAGGAGGCTCTAAGGTAAAATAAAAAAAAAAGAAAAACATGGGACATTGAGACCAGCCAGAAATGTCGCCGGAAATGGCCAACCGGCGGCGTCTCAACCCGTCACCAGTTTGCCTTTTCCGGTGACATTTCTGGCCGGTCTCAATGTCCAAATTTTTCCTTTTTTTATTTTAAAGCTTTTAGTATTTCAAAAATCAATTTTTAATTATGCTTGGTTCTTTGTTTAGGGATTTATGTAGAAAATTAAATAATTACAATTTGGTATGATTTAATATTTGGAATGTTTTAATTCGAAAAATAGTATGAATTCGTAATGGAAAAAATATTTGAAGTCATAGGAGGCTCTAAAATAAAAAAAATAAAAACATAGGACATTGAGATCGGCTGGAAATGTCGCCGGAAATGACCAACCGGCGGCGTCTCAACCTATAATATCCTGAATTTTTATTCATAGATTTAGTTAAGTCAAGTCTTATTAAAATCAATAAGTGTATAAGTATTAAGAATAAAATATTGATATAATAGTATATATACGAAAAAAATGCATGAATTAAATATGTGCAATGTTTATACTACGTGTAATAATTATATAGTATAATTGATATAAATATAATATTAGGTGTAGATATTACACGTATATAGATACTTAGATAGGAATATGCATAGGTATGTGTGCATTTCTTTAGTAAAATTTACGTAAATATACATTTATGTATATTTAGTTTCATGCATGAACTTGCTTTGTTAATTAAGATAATTCAAAAACATGATCATATATATACTATATGTATTTAGTGCATGCATGAGATATGCATGAATTTGGAATAAGATTAATATAACGTGTTCGATAACTCCTGATATTAAGCAATAGCTGCCAGCTCACACTATTTTTTTACGTGGCCTTCCTAGATCAAAATAGGGTGATGTAGAGCCGGCCATCGGAACCGGAACCGGCGAACCGAACCGGGAACCGAACCGGAACCGGCGGTTCCGGAACCGGCGGTTCGGAACCGGCTGAGGAACCGTCAGAACCGGCGGTGCGGTTCCGGTTCCATTCTTCCGGAACCGGGAACCGGCGGTTCCGAACCGGCGAACCGGGATTTTTTTTTTAATTTTTTTTTTAATTTTTAATTTCTAGATTTTATTTGTATGTGTATAAATTTCATACTAATTATTTGATCTATCATTTTATTAGTATACAACTATACATCCATTTTAATGAATTCTTAATGTACAAATTATAAAATGAAAGAGATTTTTCATTGTTAAGTTATAATTCAAATTGAAAAAAAGTACAAATGAATAAACTACATACATATGTGATTTCTATTCATTCAAAGTTAAAATATAGTAGCTTAGTGATGTTGTGCACTTGTGAGTTGTGATAATGTCAAAACTTTAAATTCAAATATTTAAACAAAAAACCAAATCATATAAAAATGATAAAAATATTCAATTAACAATGTCACATGATGA
>CM038114.1:27506462-27688160 GCA_001642375.2 Mentha longifolia
CAAGGGTACCATAAACCGAAGTTTGCAGTTCCCTTGACATATCTAAGGATTTTCTTGGCTGCTTCTAGATGCGATTCCTTTGGATTAGCTTGATACCGAGCACATATTCCAACTGCAAAAGAAATGTCAGGTCGACTTGCAGTAATATAAAGTAAAGAACCAATAATTCCCCTGTACAAAGTTATGCTGGCAGGTTTTCCTTCAGAATCTGGATCCATCTTGCCATTTGCAATCATTGGAATCTTCAGAGGTCTGCTATCTTGAACACCAAATTTGGTTGCCAGCTCGTTAGCATATTTGGATTGACAAATGAAGATACCATCCGCAGATTGCTTGACCTGCAGGCCGAGGAAGAAGTTCATCTCCCCCATCATGGACATTTTGTACTCACACTTCATGAGTTCTCCAAACCTGTCACATAGAAATTTTGACCTAGATCCAAAAATAATGTCATCAACATAAATTTGTACAAGAAGAATATCATCCTTGTACTTAAAGGTGAATAATGTTCTGTCGACTGATCCTCTTTTAAAACCAGAATGCAGTAGGAATGTAGACAACGTCTCATACCAAGCTCTGGGAGCTTGTTTCAAACCATATACTGCTTTGTGCAGTTTGTAAACTTTCTCTGGACCTGCTTCCTCGAAACCTGGAGGTTGTTCAACGTAGACTTCTTCTCCAAGAATTCCGTTGAGGAAAGCACTTTTTACGTCCATTTGATAGACTTTGAATCTCTGATGAGCTGCATATGCTAGAAACAATCTTATTGCTTCTAATCTTGCTACTGGTGCGTAGGTCTCATCATAGTCTATTCCTTCTTGTTGACAGTAACCTTTGGCAACTAATCTTGCCTTATTTCTGATCACTTCAGCATTCTCATCTTTCTTATTTCTGAATACCTATTTTACATCAATCACTCCTTGATGTGTAGGACGATCAACTAGTGACCATACTTCATTTCTTTTAAACTCATTGAGTTCCTCTTACATGGCTGTAACCCAATCGTGGTCGGCAAGAGCTTCTTCAACAGTTTTAGGTTCAGAGTAGGATAGATAACAGCTTAGTAGACAGCTTTCACCTATCTGTCTTCTTGTCTTCACACCTGCCCTTGGGTTCCCAACAATGAGATCTTCAGGATGAGCATCGATCCATCTCCTTCGACGAGAGATTTCTTCTTCTGTGAGAATTGGTTCAGGGTCTGGTATGGGATCTTCAAACTCAGGTATAGGTTGAGGAGTGAAGGGGTTAAGCTGTTGAAGTTGTTCAGCAAGCTGATCCATTGACAGTTCTGCATTGACTGCAGGTTCTATTGAAGTTTCTGGATCAGTTGAAGAGAAGCTTGTTGGAGGAGCTTCAGTTCCCCCTTGGTTCATTCCCCCTTGCTGAATGAGTGGATTTTGTGAATTAGAATCTTGCACAGGCTCAGCTTCTTCTTCTTCCAAGTCGGTTGGACTCCATATTAGTATTTCATTTTGAAACTGCGTGTTGGAGCCTGTTTGATTTTGACTTGCACCTGTACTTTCATCCGGTTGGGTCTCCCTGTACTCACAAATAGATTCATCAAAAACAACATGTGGGGTTACTTCCACAATATGAGTTTTCTTGTTAAAAACTCTGAAAGCTTTGCTGATCTCTGAATATCCTAAAAATATTCCTGGATCTGCTTTGCTATCAAAAGTTTTCAACTGTGATTTCCCATTATTATGAATGTAACACACACATCCAAAAGATTTAAGATACTTAAATTGAGGTTTCTTATCCTTCCACAGCTCGTATAGAGTCTTTCCATGTCTTGTATGAATGAGTGATTTGTTCTGAGTGTAGCAAGCTGTGTTGATTGCTTCCGCCCAGAACTTCTTTGGAAGATTGGTTTCATTCAGCATTGTGCGAGCTGCTTCCTTTAGAGATCTGTTGCGTCGTTCAACAACACCATTCTGTTGAGGTGTGCGAGCTGCTGAAGTTTGATGAGTAATTCCACTTTTGGTGCAGTATGATTCAATCATTTGATTAAGAAATTCTGTTCCGCGATCGGATCTGATTGAAATCACACTTTTGTTCTTCATATTTGATAGTTTGGTGAGTAGCGCAGGTAGCTTCCACTAGTGTCTCCTTCTTCTTATGTAAGAAAATAACTCAAGTATATCGTGAGTAATCATCAACAATAACGAGAGTATACTTTTTACCATTAATGCTTCTAGGAGTCACTGGACCGAACAGATCCAAGTGGAGTAATTCCAAGATTCTACTTGTGTTGTGAGCTGCAATGCTTGGGAATGATGATTTGATCTGTTTTCCAGCTTGACAGGCTTCACACACATGATCTTTGTAGTAGACTTGATCTGGAAGGTCATCTGCGAGCTTCTTGCGAGCAAGTTTGTTGATGACTTTGAAGTTCAAGTGACACAGTCTTTTGTGCCATAGCCAGCATACTTCAGGTGCAGATTTGGTGACCAGACAGGTTTCTTTTTCATCTGACCATTGTACTATGTACAAGTTATCCTGCAAAATACCGGTAAGAAGAATTTCTTCTCCTTCCTTGTTCTTTATAGCACACTTGTTAGCAGAAAACTCTACTCTTTTTCCGTTAGAGCAGAACTGGCTTAGAGAAAAGAGATTATGATTTAAACCTTCAACATAAGTGACATTAGATATTGTTGTTTTACCAACAATTAGATTACCGTAGCCTCTTGTTTTCCCTTTAGAGTCTCCTCCAAAAGCAACTAGAGGTCCATCACATTCAATGAAGTTTGTAAGCAAGCTTTTGTCGCAGGTCATATGCTTTGTGCAGCCACTGTCGATGATCCAGATCGCCCCGCGAGCTGCTCGCTTCCTCCTTTGAGTTTTCCCATCCTGCAATTAGACAGTTTTAGCAACCCATATGAATTTGGGTGCTTTGTTAGCAAGGTTGAGATTTGGCAGCTTGGTTTCCAAGCTTCTTCTTTTGGAAACTCCTGTTGACTCGAGGCTTGGTCCGTTGCACATTTGAGTAGGTTCCATTTGAGTATGCAGTTTGCAGTTGGTAATGAGCAGGTTGATAATGATCATTTCGATAGCACTGCTCCATATAACCACATCTGCATCGATCATTTACAAATCCACTTCCGTGTGGAAATTGATAGTGCATACTTGACAGTTCAGGATATTGGTACCAATGATGGTTGTACCAGTAACCTTCATTGTCAAGTCTCTGTTGGTTTGGCCACCGCTCATAGTAGTTTCGTTGTGGTTGAGCAGTTTTCGGTTGAGAGACTGTTTTTCCTTTGTTAGCAGTTTGCACTTTTCTTTGAGTAGGTTGGCTTCCTTTTTGATAAGCAGGTTGACCATGCAGTTTCCTAGGTTGCACAACCTTTTGATGTTCTACTGGTGGTCTCAGCTGCTGTTTCCTGATGGGTTTTCCATGCTCTTTTATCAGGATTGCTTGAGGTTGCCGGGCTGGATTCTTCAATTTGATTTGTTTATCTGGCAGAGTGTGATAAGTCTTGCCTTCAGCCAATCCTTTTTCTTTTATGAACAGGACCTTCTCTTTATCCTTGACTCCGCTGGTTTGACCATGGAATCCGATGTCAAACTTTATCTGAGCAGGTCTCTGGGCAGCTTGCAAGACTTTAAGCTTTTCGCCATTTTTGTTCATTCTCATTAGGACTTGTTGAAGCTTGAGCTCTTTCTGCAACAACTTTTCATGCTCATTTGAGAGATCTGTGAGTTGGCCATTCAGTTTGATTATCTCACTGTCCCTCTTGATAAGTGTTTCCTTAAGGTTTTCTTCCCTTAAGGCTGATTTACCCACTTGGACTTTTAGGGTTTCAATCTCCTTCTCTTTCACTTCATCATATGGAGTGAAGCTTCCATCTAAGGCAGCTTTGAGCTTCAAGTTTTCACCCTCCAGCTTGGATCCTTCTATGACTACTTGTTTGAACATTTCTGAGAGCTTCTTGTAGTCATCAAGCTGTTGTTGAAACTCTTCATACGTTGACATTTCAGGTATCTCAATACCTGCATGTTCAGGGTTAGCTGAATATGAAGAAGAGGTTTTAGTATCAACCTTGTTTTGAACAAGATCGAGATCTTTTCCCATGAAGCATTCCTCATATTCAAGTTCTTCATTAGCTAATTAACATTCCTCCTCATCCAATTCATCATCGTCATCTTCGTCGGAGGAGGTTGAGTCTGATAATGTGGCAACAGCTTTGGCTTCTTCCTCAGCTACAATCATGGCATTGCGCTGCTCCTTAAGCTTTTGATCTCTTCTTGCGCGGAGCTCTTCATGTTCAGCCTTTGATAAGTCTGGGCAGTCTGACTTATAGTGATCTGGTCTGCCACATTCAAAACAATCACCCGTGGGAGTGTTAGAAGAATTGAATTTAGAGGGTTTTGATATACCTTCACCTTTCTTGTCAGAAGAAGAGGTGGTTTGATTTCTCTTGAAATCTTTGTGATATTTGCGGAATTTGTTGAAGCGTTTTTCAAGCTTGTCATTCCTTCTAGCCATAAGTGCATAGTCCTTCAACAATTTTTCCATTTTAGAGCATAGATCTTTTGAATTGCTCTTTCTGTAATTGATGCAGCTTTGAATGCAGCATCTTTTTCTTTCTTTTCAGGCTCGGTCTTCTTGCTTGAAGACGTTTGTTGTGACCCGTGCAGTCTGATCATTTCAAACTCATTCCCAATGAGCAGATCAAACAAGTTGCTCGGTTGACAGGTTGCTGATGTCCGACCTGCCGCGGTGCATGGCACTGTACACAACCAGGTTGACTAAGGAACAGGTTGACAGATTGATCTAACTAGGTACAAGGTTGTACTACCAACCTTGATCTTTACATGGAGCAACTTGTCCGAGTTTAAGCTTGACTGATCCAAACACAGAGATCAGTCTGTTCCTATCAATCCTATAACTAAGTCCTATAACTAAGTGTGGTTTCTAATAACATCATCAAAACTAAACTAAACAGGGTTCCCAACAATTTCCCCCTTTTTGATGATGTCGAAACCAACACTTTACAAATAGTTCCTAAAGATAAGAATATAAGATTAATGAACTAAAAGTTCAGCAAGTTGAACTTGCTTATGTGCTTTATGCTCTTCCTGCATCTTGATACCACTAGTGCATCTATCCTGCATCTTTCTTGCTTTCTGTGCTTTATGCTCTTCCTGCATCTTGATACCACTAGTGCATCTATCCTGCATCTTTCCCCCTTTTTCTACATTTTTCCATGCTCTTTCTACATCTTTCCCCCTTTTCGACATTATCAATAAGGGTCTGGACGATTTGGCGAAAAGAAGAGTTCTTTTCCTTGAGCTTGACTTGCTTGGAAATATCATTGCATTCTCTGTTTCCCCCTTAATTGTTGATCTGGTGTTTTACGGATATATCGGCTGGGCTGGCAAATCAGTGATCATTCCCCCTTAAAATGTGTCAAGGTTGATCAGCTTGACTAAGAGGCTAGCTTGGTTGCGAGATCAGCTTGATTGAGAGGTTAGCTTGATTATGAGATCAGCTTGATTGACTGAGCAGACTAATCAGGTCAACTCTAGAAATAAGCTTAGCTGATCTGTTGCTCTCGATCTGCATCTTGAGACAGCCTTTCCATTATCTTGTTCACCACGATCATCGATTCGATGCACCATCCTTTGGGTTCCCAACAATGAGCTCCTCTGGAAGATCATGTTCTATCTTCCTTGAGTGATCTTTTCTTCATATTATTCAAGTTCAGGCTTGATCTTGGGATCCACGAATTTAGAATGAGCTTGAGGGATGAGGTGTGGAGCTGATAGACTGATCTGTGAGTAGAGAGTTAATCTGTTATGATTGAGCTGGTGAGGCAGCTCGATGTCCTTGCATCAGTTCCCCCTTGATATGTGATCTGGTTCTTGTATTGTGATCTGCTTGTTGATCAATTGAGAGTTTCCTGTACAAACACGCAGACTTATTAAAATAACAACAGGTGTTACCTCCACAGTCATGTTTATCTTATTAAGGACTTTAATTGTGCAGCTCATCTTAAAGTACCCTAGAAATACTCCAGAATTTGCTTTGCAATTGAAACTCTTTAATTAAGATTTCCCATTGTCGTGAGTGTAACACTAACAGCAACAGAAATTGGAAGTATTAAAGTAGGCTTAGCATTTTGTTGAGATCGGATGCTAAGTGGGAGGTCGAGCTCCCTTGAAGAGGTTGAGGAGCAGGTTGATGGCAATCTGCATGATAAGATGGCTCCTCAACACCTTGGATTCTCTGATACTTTTGACCTTGATGAGCAGCTTGGAAGAAATCTCGAAAGAGAGACTGCTCATATGAATCACACTGGTACCACCGATCTTAGTAGCCAGCTTAGGTGACTAGAGCTGGTGTTTCCAGCTTGACAATAAGCTTGTTTCAGTCGGTTTTGATCAGATCTGGTCTGTTTGACTTGTAGTGACCTGACCTGCCATAACCACAACAAGTATCCCAAAAGTTAGTAGAATTGAAATTCGAGGGATTTACCAGTGCTCTGCTAATCAGAGCGGTCGAGGTTGTGTTTGCCGACTCTGTGCTTGTTCTCGAGATAGAACTGCTTATACTTGAGCATTCGAGATTCCAACCTCTCCTGCTTTCTTGTCATCATCGTGAGATCTTGCAGCAGTTCGTCCTTCTAGTGAACTCTTTAGATAAGTTGGGAGGAACATCTTTGGCCATATCAGCTCGAAATGCAGCATCTTTTTCTTCCCCTTGATACCATTTCATTTTAGCTTTACTTCCTTTGTTAGAGCAAGCTGGAGCTGATCCATGAATACGAATGATCTCGTACTCATTCCCCATCAAAATGTCAAAAAGCTCTTCGGTTGTGAGCTTATTAAAGTCAGGTCGGTTGGGATGGAGGGCAACATACACATGCCAACTTGCTGGGAGGGCACAAATGACCTTGAGATTCAACTCTCGTTGAGTGAATTTGTCCTTTTTGATAGCACCGATCTTGAGAGTGATCTTCATGAAGCGATCTCTCATCTGCTCCACAGTCTCTCCAGGGCAACATCTTGAATTCATTGAAATTGTTGCAGGCCATGGAGAGCTTGTTCTCTTGCGACTCTTCAGATCCTATGCTGAGAGATTTTAGAGTATCCCACATTTCTTTTGCAGTTTGCAGATTTCTAATCTTAGCAAGGTGAACTCCTTTGACTGTGCTTGAGATGAGCGCTTTCGCATAATTGTCCAGGCTGGCTTCTAATCTTTTCTCGGCAGTGTACTTACGAGGACTCTTGACCACTTGTTTGAACGTGGCCTCGCCTAGAGATTCTCCTTCAATCTGAACCTTTTCTCCGTAGATAAGAGAGATCCATTTTCAATGATATCCCACATGCGAATGTGACGAGCTTGCAGGCACATGCGAATCCTAAAGCTCCAATCTTCATATCCCTGTATAGAAAAATCTTTGCAATTGCGAACAAGTGCAGTTTCCATGATGACAGGTAGATATGAAGGTTACGAAAAGAATTTTCCTAGATCAGTTCAATTCGACCAAAAGTTTTGAAAAGAACTTTTAGTAAACAGATATGATGGTTAAAGAACCACCGCTCTGATACCACTTGTAGGTCCTGATAGGTAGTTATTGGTGTATGGGGGGGGGGAATACACCAATTCGCCAACAGTTTTGACTTTAGAAACAAAAATCGATCTTACTGAGTTGTCAGCTCAGCTTATCAGTGCAGCTCGGTTTATCCAGCTCAGTCAGTAAACTGGTGAGCTTGCTAAACCGAACAGTGTGCGGAAGTTTGGTGGACAGGTTGGCTACCTCTTAGAAAATTCTTTCTTTGGTCTGAATATTTGTGCAGGTTGATTATATCAATGAAGTGCAATGTAATGAAGGTTAGTTGAACATTGTAAGGTCGACTGTAAATAAAAGATAGAGAGAGGAGAGATCGAGACAGTCGATTTAGCGTGGTTCGGGAAACGTCCCTACATCCACGTCAGATATCGGTCGTATCTGAAATTCCTTACTTCTCTCTTATTTATACTGGCTGAGTACCAGCCTCAACCTTCGTCAATCTTTAGACTTGAGCTGAGCACGAGTTCTGGGTCATGACCCTTACAACCTTTCATACATTCTTACATACAACCTTGCAGCTAAACTAACAGATTCTTCTTTATTTGGACGAATATGTAGTAAGCTTGTGGAGAGTATTCTGTGAGGTTCCAGAATCTGAAATCTTGAAGGTCTCAACACTTGGGAAATGGCTTGGATTCGAGTGTTGAGTTTGGCTTTGAAGCGTAAAGATTTCTGGATAGATTTGGCTTTGAAACTCTGGTTTCCTCTCTCTATTTTTCTCTCTTCCCCATCTATTTTTCCCTTATTTCTCCACACTCCGATTTTGGGATGACTTGAAGTATTTATATGACTCCAATTTGAATTAGAGCTGTTGGAGTTGCAGAGGTGTCAAAACCGTACTGCTGACTGACTTCTAGCCATTGAGGTTTTCTGTACAACTTGAACCATCGAGGTTGGCAAGGCATAGCTTAGGTCGGACTGGGAAGGTCGACCTTTTGTACCTCAAGCTGTCTTTGTTTTCTGTGGTCTTCAAGCTTGATCTTTGTATTAGAATCTTCATCTTGAGAAGTTGTTGACTAATAACAGCTTGACTCACAGCAGCTTGACTAAGCATATTGGCTTCGGCAGGTTAGCCTCAGCAGGTTTCTCAGCATGCAGGTTCCTCTCAGGAGGTTGGCCTCAGCATGCAGGTTCCACAGCATGCAGGTTCCTCTCAGGAGGTTGGCCTCAGCAGGTAGGTTCCACAACATGCAGGTTCCACGGCATGCAGGTTGGCCTCAGCAGGTTCCTCATCATACAGGTTCCTCAGCATGCAGGTTCCTCTCAGGAGGTTGGGCTCAGCATGCAGGTTCCACAGCATGCAGGTTCCTCACAGGAGGTTGGCCTCAGCATGCAGGTTCCTCTCAGGAGGTTGGCCTCAGCATGCAGGTTCCACAGCATGCAGGTTAGCCTCAGCATGCAGGTTGGCCGAAGCAGGTTGGCATCAGCAGGTTACACGAGCAGGTTGACTAAGGAACAGGTTGACAGATTGATCTAACTAGGTACAAGGTTGTACTACAACCTTGATCTTTACATGGAGCAACCTGTCCGAGTTTAAGCTTGACTGATCCAAACACAGAGATCAGTCTGTTCCTATCAATCCTATAACTAAGTCCTATAACTAAGTGTGGTTTCTAATAACATCATCAAAACTAAACTAAACAGGGTTCCCAACAGTTGTGCTTGAAGATGTCGATATCACTAAAAGTTACAACCATTTTAAATTTGCACGTGAAAAATACGTGCATATTCTAATTTTATCATGATTGGTTGTATAAACCGAAATATGCACATAGTTAATCAAGTGCATCTTACTAGTTGTAACTCTGCGTGAGATCGGCAACTCCAAGCAAAAACTAGAAATATGCTCGTGTTTTGCACGTATGTGCATCTTATAATTTTACTAGTAAATTCTAAGAGCACCCCCAATGGGGCGGTTTCTCTCGGTTTCGCCGCCCCCGAGTGAATCCGCCCCCACTAGTGCACCCGGGGTCGCTCCGGAGGGTTATGCAAATGCGAAACTCGAGTGATACTCCCTTGCTGACGTCAGTAGGGTTATTTTTATTTTTATTTTTTTTAAATCGATTTTTCGGCCAAAATAATAATAAAAAAATCGAATTTAGCCGTTACAAAACCAACGACTACTCCTCCTTCCCTAACTATAAATCCACCTCCAAATTCACAATTCATCCACACCAAATTCTTCCATTTTATCTTCAATTCTTCTCAAATCTCACATTTTCACTCACTAAAAATTCAAAAAAAAAAATGGGAGATCCAATTAAAAATTTCATCGACAAATATTTTGCTCATTCCAACTATGGCGGGAGCGATTCCACAAATCCGGAGAATCCGCCGAGCACGCCGGGAGCGAATTCCAACATGAATTTCAGGTTTTGGCCAATATGCAAACTCTCCCGCCCCGTTTATAGGATTTTCCGACCAAGGCTATCGGCCGTACTCTCTGGTCGACCCTCTCAGCTTTGGCCAATTTCCAACTCCGCCATAAAATCAAGAGTGAGCTCAGGTTGCAACCAAGGGCTTGAGTCGATGAATCTCGCATCATCATTTGAGAGTGTCTCCACATTCCCGCCCTATCGTCGAAAAAAGGAATGGAAAATCAAAGGCGAAGCCGAAGCCGAAGCCAAATCAAAGCAAGCCGCAAAGTGACGACGCCGGCGGGCCGAAGCCACCTAAAATATACACACAAGAAGAGATGATATTACTGGTAATTTGTTGGTCGGCAATATCTCAGGACACGTGAATCAGGAATGATCAAACGGCAAACCCGATTTCGGGACCAGATTGAGAAGTGTACAATGCTAGGCAGCTAAATTAGGTGGCAACAAGGGATGATACATTGCTCAAGTCGCATTTCTCTCGAGTCCAAGCAGCTTGGAAGGAATTCAACGGGTTCTACATTCAAGCAAAGAAGGATTGGCCTAGCAGAGCCAACCACGGAGACATACTCGATAAGGCGGATACCTTGTACTACGAATGTAACACCCCGACCCCCAGGGCATGTAAAAACGTGCCTCAGAGACCGGTGCGCTACGGGTGATACGCTAAAAGGACATTATTTACTAACTTGAATTTAAGGAATAAATTTCACTAAAATAGTAATCCATGTTTACTGAAGCTTTTATTAATAATGGAATGGTTAAGGAAACAAAGGAATGATCACTTAGAAATCGAATAAGTTAATCAATAAAAAGTTAAGGTCGAGAATTGACTACAAGAATGGTTTTATCTTGAAGTTACATATCTCATACTTTTATTATTACATCAACTTTATGAACTGCATGCGTAATCATGACCACTTAAGACTTAAAAGAGATATAAGAATTCCATCGTGATCATTAAAACTTATAAGAGACACGACACATTATCTTAATCATCACTAGCGAAAGAATGTAGTTGTAGTGCGTGTATGGAGACACACACTACCGGCCTGCAATCATGATATCCCAACATTTCCTTGACACCTTTCGCATCCACAGTTAGCCTGCGTGTTTAGAAATACGTACAGGACGTGAGTACATTGATTGTACTCAGTGAGCTCATCACCCAAAACCAATGCCACTTAGGGCTATATTCTAGACTTGCCATTTTTAATCAAGTACAAGGTTTTTAGAAAAGATTTGTACTTGATCCTTTAAAAGAAATGTTATGCATGCTCATCATACTTTCTATGCAACATGGTCTCGAGACAAGATATTGATATTAAACATACCCAAATCTACAAGGATTAAGTGTGTGCTCGAGGAGTTGGCCACCTCCCCGAACACCTTACCGTTCTTCGTGTGCACACCCTATCAACATCTCAATTCGATAGGGCCGATATCGTCTAGCTGTTTGTAGACTGGTAATGTGCATGTAAAAACTTGGCATGTCTAAACATATCATAATTTATGCTTCATGCTTTTCATAAAAATCATGCTTCATGTCTCTTTATGTAAAGTCATGCTCATACATTTATAAGAAAGTAGAGCTCACAGTTGCTATCAAGCAATTGAATTAGTGATCTCCTCCTTTGCCTTGTTGCCTTGGACTCCAGACCCATACCTTGATTAACAAATAATGAATTAGTTCTAGTTCATCATCATATCTTAATCATACTTAATACTTTCCTTTGTCGCCTGCGGCCCTTATTCTTATCCTAATTACTTAATCACTTAACTTACACTTTAATCCTCTATCTTGCTTCATTACTTAATCATGAATTGTTTAACTTGATTTAACTTACATACTTAACCAGTCTTAATTTCAGAATGATCCAACAAGGAAGGCACGATCAAGAATCAAAGAGGTTCATTTCACTTAGGTTCGTAATTTGGCATATTGGTGACCCCCTTGGATGACGGACCTTTATCTTATTCATGGCTAATCACAAGAGGTTGGAATTATAGGGGTAGGAAGTTAATATACATGCCTTCATATTAGTAAAGGAATTTCAATTTTAGAACGTTCCAATTATTATATAAGGACTAATCATCGTGGCTGAACTACACGAAGAGGCAAATTGCCGATGCATCAATGAATTGGGCATAGATCATTCATTATAATCTCAAACTGACAACATGGAATATGTTTGGAAAGCAGGAAGGATCATATTTCATATGGTATATCATGAGAGTTCTAAAAATCAGAGGTTAAGGAGCTACATCGTGTTCTTTAAGGATGATCAAGCATGGAACACATTCTGGTGATGCCTCACTAAGGAATTTATATCTCAATCATATGGAATTGTTTTGATGTGATTCAAACTGATTTAGGAGGTTAACATCAGAGGCTATTCTCAAAATTAATTTCACATTGTTATCCCTAAGCATTAAAGAGAAACACGACATTAATCATGGCTGAATTTTAGAGAAGCATACATTTGGCAGATTCAGGATACTGTTTTCAAATGATCATATCTCACTCAATACTTGGTGATTTTTGGTGTTTGAGTTGTCAACATGTAGCCAAGGCATCAAAGAACAATGTTCATTCAAATCCTGAATCTAGATAAACAAGGAAAAGGGTTCGAAAACACGAATTACAGTAGGTACAGAAGCTGTTTGGCCAAAATTCTCAAATTTGCGTGGTAATTTTTAAAAGGTCATAGAGAATGCATACGTTGGTCAATCGGGGTGTGTGAGCTATGTATAGAAACCTTAAGAGACAATATTTAACATGGAACAAGTTTCAAGTTCAGATTCATAATAGATTTTGCCCAGATTCGCTCGAAATATGACTAAACTTTCTGGAAATTTACTAATGGCTTTCAATTGATTTCAAGGTTCTTAATTCATCTTTATTCATGGAATTTGAAACGTATAAACACGAGGAACATTAACATCGACACAAGAAGAGTATTCACAGGGGCTATGCGAGTTCAAAACTTGAAGAAATAAGAGGAATCATTCATCGATCAACACATAGATCATCATCATTTCATGAGTAGAGCAAGAATTCTCAAGTTCTATTGACATGCATTGACTCTCACACTCATGAATGAATTTCGACCGTCAATTTCATGATTTGAATTTCTATCCTAGACACCATCTTAGGCTCAAGAAATCAAGAGGAGGCTAGGCTCACATGAATATGAAAGAAAAATCCAAGCTTCGCTCTAGTTCTTGACTTCGGCTCTTGCATGCCTTAGTTCCTCTTCTTCGATCAACAAGCTAGCACCACCAACTTATTCCATGGTTCGAATGGAAATGAATTGCAAGATTTTACAGTGAGTGATGAGGTGGTTGTCAGGGGCGGACCCAGGATCAAATCACCGAGGGGGCTAATCTATAAAAAAAAATCTTCGATGTGGTACGAATATAAAATTTTGACGAAATATACACATAATACATAGAGATTTCGTCAACCACCGTGGGGGCTTCAGCCTGCGCTTGCCCCACGTAGGTCCGCCGCTGGTGGTTGTGATGATTTTGGAGGTGGAGAGCTCCGGTGTTAATGGAGCTTGGGGGGAGCTTGAAGATGATAATGGTTCTAGAGTGAGAGAGAGTAGTCTAGAGTGAGAAGGTGTGATGATGCCAATGAGGTGGAATGTTGTGTTGGAGAAGAGTTAAGTCTTGCTCTCCACTCTTAGTCTCTTACTCTCTCTCGATCTCCCTCTTCTCACTCTCTTCTATTTTATTTTCTTGTTTAATTGTGGGGATGACACATCATCTCATGCACTAATAGAGTATTTTATTGTTGCTTTACTTGCTAGACACATCACACACCTTATTCACTATTTTATTAGTTGTTAGAGATAGTGGAGGTTGTCTACACTTTATGTTCAAATTGCTAGCATATGTCTCACGTATTTATTTAATATTTGTTTTGTGTGACACATCACACACACTAATATTTAATTGTTCATCTTGTTAGTAGAGAATTTCTACATTTATTTTTATCTCATGTGATACCTTCATCACATTATTATCTAGTAGGGCTGCAAACGAGCCAAGCCGAGCCGAGTATTGGCAGGCTCGGGTTTGGCTCGTTTAATATTTTACATATTCGGGCTCGGGTTTGAGTTCGATTCGAGCTTTAAATTTGTGCTCGAGTTCGGCTCGAGGTAAAAATTTTGAGTTCGAATTCAGCTTGAGTTCGGCTCGCTAAATATTCGATAAATGGTTCGGCTAGAGTTCGATTTGGATTTGAGCTCGAATCCGGCTCGTGAAAAGCTCGAATTTTATTTTAATTCGAGCTCGATCTCGATTTTTATCTCGTTTAAAAGACATGATTTAAAATATTTTTTTTAACATTTCAAATGAAGATAAATTAATATAAAATTTATCAAACAAAAATTAAAATTATTTAATACAAATTAAAATTATTTAATACTATAAAATAATAAATAAATGTACAATATAATAAATGAATCGATGATAATTGGTGATATATATTAATGTTATAAGTAATATTTTCTAATAATAATTGTGATTAGCTTTGGTTGTGATTTGAAATTAATTTTACACCTAAATGCTAAATCTCGTTAAATATTCGATAAATGGTTCGGCTAGAGTTCGATTCGGATATGAGCTCGAATCCGGCTCGTGAAAAGCTCGAATTTTATTTTTATTCGAGCTCGATCTCGATTTTTATCTCGTTTAAAAGGCATGATTTAAAATATTTTTTTTAACATTTCAAATGAAGATAAATTAAAATAAAATTTATTAAACAAAAATTAAAATTATTTAATACAAATTAAAATTATTTAATACTATAAAATAATAAATAAATGTACAATATAATAAATGAATTGATGATAATTGGTGATATATATTAATGTTATAAGTAATATTTTCTAATAATAATTGTGGTGTAGTGCCTAATTAGCTTTGGTTGTGATTTGAAATTAATTTTACACCTAAATGCTAAAGCTCATTTACAAGCTCGATTAGAGGTTTGATTAAGAGTTCGCGAACATGCTCGTGAACAGGCTCGATTAACATACCAGCCGAACACGTTCGCAAGCAAAACGAGTAGAATACCGTAGAGCTCGAGCTCCGCTCGTTAAATTAAACGAGCTCGAATTCGGGCTCGAGCTCGGCTCATTTATTAACGAATTCGAGTTCAAACGAGCTTTTACCAAATCGAGTACCGAGTAAGTTCTGAGTAGCTCTGCTCGTTTGCAGCCCTATTATCTAGTAATGCTCCACTATTATTTTATTGTTCATCTTCTTCTCCTAAGGAATTCATTCCTGGAGTCTTTTAACTTCGAGCATCCCTTGCTCTCATTCGGGTAAATTCGAATTCGTCATCATCATATTTTATCATCATCTCTTGCTCGATACTTCTTGCATCAATCGTGCTATCCTTCTAAGTTTGTATTGGAATGAAATCGATATTCTCGAACTCACATATCCTCGTATTAAATTGTTAAATGTCGCTTTCTTATTCTCATTATCTCAAGAAGCTAGTATAACTATTGAATTTATAAATCATGATCATGCTTCTCGACACCGTCTCATCTCTTTGTCTCATTCGAAAACTTACCATTGATTTCGGAAATAATATCCTCAAAAGAATTCTTACATCGAGCTCGCCCGCATCGTAAATCATCACTCATAATTCATTCGCTCTGAAATAATAGTATTCTGAGGATAAGCTTTTTTTAATACAACCCGATCGAATAAAAAGGCTATAATTATTTATCGAGCGTATTTTACTTCCAAAATTGCTCATCGGAATTTTTCGGGTTGCGATTTTCCAGTTCAGGATTTTCATGGCTGTTACAACAAAGCCAACAATAAGACGCATTTCAAATACAGTAAGGCATGGAGAGTGTTGATCAAGGTTCCAAGATTCCAACATCTCATGAACTCCGACAGCAGTTCCGATAAGCACCAAAAGGGTGCCGACGGCTCATCCAACTCAAGGCAATCCTTTACCCCAGAAAATTCCTACGGCTTCTATGATCACACCCGTCTAATGAGGACAAAGCAAGCAAAATAGCAAACCCGTAACAAAGGTCAACAACTGACGATTGAACTGGACAGCGTCCCGGAGGAAATTAGCTTCAAGCTTATAAAGACCAGTCCGCAGTGAAACAACCCTTCTTAGAATATACAATGACGAAGACAGATGAATCTCGCTCGAGGGCTGCTACGGAGCGCATGAAGCAGCTTAAGAATTATCACAAGGTGCTCATGACGGATACGAGCAGAATGACGCCGGAGCAGCTTGAGCAACACGAAATCCTCTTGGTAACGATGAAGAGCCTAATTGATTAATTATATATTAAATTAGTATTTTAATTATATAATTTCCGCAATTTATTAATTTCATATAATGTTTTTTTAATTCAATAAATTTCTAATTTTGAAAAAACTAAATAAATTTAATTAATTTAATTATCAAATAATTAATTAATTAATTAAATATCAAAAATAAAAATTGAATTAGAAATCGAAATAAAAATACACATAAAAATTTAAATTTAAATTAAAAAAAAACGGAGAGCAACCGAAAAGAAACCATGTGCACTGGGGCAAAATTTTGGAGTGGTTTCTCTCCACCCGAAAAGTGGAGAAACCACTTTTTAAAGAACCCTAGTGGGGGTGCTCTAACAAGTAAACATTCTAACGTGGTAACATAAATTCTTACAGCATACCTCCAAATTCCTTTTGACAACAATTAAAAATCACAAAATCCACCTTAAACATAAAAATTACACGAGAAAATTAAAGCGAAAAACACAAGTAAAAACTTTACAAGATACAAAATATAAAACTCGTTTTAATTAGATTGAAATTTGGCATCAAATGCATTCTATAAGTTGCAAAAACTCTATGTTTATCAACAAATAACCCGATTCAAATCCTCTATTTCATTTTTTGTTGTGTATTCTGTTGCATTGACGGATGATCACAGAACAATTTCATAACCAACAATAATGAATGGTTTTCTATAAACAAAAATATTAGTTATAAAAATATGCGTAACACTTGAAGATACAATAGAAAAATACAATTGAGAATTGTGGTCGCAAATGACCTATGTATTTTAGGCCAATTAAAGAATATTAAATGATTTAATGTAGACAAGAGACAGTTGGATAATTGTAGTTGCACATCAAATGTAAAAACTACCCTTTTATTGTAGTTGCACAATAGGAGAAACTACCCTCTTTAAAAAATGGTATGTAAAAATTACCCTTTTTAAGGAAACACATGTAAAAACTACCATTTTATTATTTTAATGTGTAATGGTTCCACTTTTTATGTTTAAAAACTAGCAATGGGTCTCACTCTCACGTATTTTTCTTCTAATGATGAAGTGAAGTGACGTCTCTCTTATTTTTTCTTTTCTTTATAATTTTGATGTCGGTGATAATTTATTGAGGCTTATGACAAATTACGTACCCACTTTTCATAACACAAATTATAAAATACCCACTTCCATAACTCTCATAGCAAACTATCCACTTTTATGGTGAAATACCTATTTTACCGTTGAATGAAGACAAAAATTAATATCTTTTGGAGGGAAAATGGCCTACAACAATCAAAATATGCAATTAATGATTGGAAATTTAAGGCGTACAACAAGTATTTAAATGTCAATGATTGAAAATTTGTACCAACGATTGGAAAATTAACAATAAAAATTAAAACTAACAATTGAAAAATTGATGTGTACGATAGGAAAATAATTGTTAATGAGCGGAAAACTTATTCCAGCGGCTGGAAAATTAAAACAATAAGAATACTAAAACAAATGTCAATTATGATGTAAATACGTAATTAATTGTTGAAATTTCATTCGCGATAACGAAGGGAAATATGCAATTGAAGAATGGAAAATACTAATTTTCCATTCTCCCCAAAAAGTGTTGATCTTATTGAGGGGCATTTTGGAAATTTCCATAAAAGTGGGTATTTTGCATAGAGAGTTATGAAAATTAGTATTTTTCATTTTTGCTTATGAAATTTAGGTAGTTTACATGAATACCACTAATTTATTTCGTCTGTTATATCACGGATTAAATAGTACGTAATAAATTTTTGGAGATAATTCAATTTTCTCTATTTCATCCGTGATATAACAATAATAATTTTGGTATCATATTCCAAAGAAACTCAATATATAGAAGCAATCATCTGCGGAATTCAAATACAATCAAAAATAGAATTAATTCACCCAAAAAAAAATGTTCGATAAGAGGAGGGGCGATCACCGGAGCTTCATTCAATATCGAGCTACATTGCTTCATTTTTCTTGAATATCAAATAATATAAGTAATTCTATGCTTAATTTCCATGATTTGTGTATTTTGGAATTAATGCAAATAGTTGGCATATGACATGTTAATTGAAATGAGTGATTCAATCGGAGATAAAGATGAATTTTTAAAAATATTATTAATGTTTGTTGTTTGATCACACTTTTCTTTTAGTGTAAAACTTATCGAAAGTAAATTCAAGTTGATCCCACAAAGATTGTTAAACAAAAGTATTCTAAGTAGTGAAACATAAATATCTCAACACTATCCAAGCTCCATCATATAGCACTTTTGTTTGTTTTCAATATTAACTAATCAAATAACTCAAAGTAACAATTATATTTCAATTATGATTTCAACAATTGATTCAAAATACTAAACTAGACCAACCAAGTTTAATCTAAACTCAAGTGAGAAACCTCCATTTCATTTCTCAATATAATTAAAGTAGTAGAATGCTAATTAATCTCTTTCCTACTAAGAATCAATGTTAAATTAACAACTAGTGTCTCATTCAATCAAGCACCCATATAATTGGAATCAAAAAGGAAATTAGTTACTCATGATCCAAAGTATCCATATAATATTAATATATTTTTCTCCCATTACGAATTCATACTATTTTTCGAATTAAAGCATTCCAAATATTAAATCATACCAAATTATAATTATTTAATTCTTTACATAAATTCCTAAACAAAGAACCAAGCATAAAAAATCAATTTTTGAAATACTAAAAGCTTTAAAATAAAAATAAAAAAAGGAAAATTTTGGACATTGAGACCGGCCGGAAATGTCACCGAAAAGGCCGACCGGTGATGGGTTGTGTCACGCCCCAATTCCTGTGAACCGGAGTGTGGCGGGGGTTGGATTAAATAAGCGGCGAAGAAACGGGATAATATTAATATATGAACATTTTACGAGTATCTTAAAACGTAAAATGAGACTATAATGAAAATGGTGGGGTAAACCAACGTCAAGTCGCCAAGTGGAGTCGACCATCTACTACGACAATTGGAATACCAAGAGTGAGTAGGAAATCGAGCATCAAGTGGGACCATTGTTTGACACTCTCCACCCTACATAAAGTAAAAGATGAGGTAAGGCTTCCAGTAAACTAGAGGAGTCGACATCCACTACCAAAATGGCATAACCATAATTAAGTGGGAATTCGAGCTTCCAAAAGGAACTGATACACGGCACTCTCCATCCAACAGGAAGTGAAACAAGTTTAGAGAAGAAAATAAAAGAAACCATATTATATATAACTAGAGGGTTGGAAGAAGACGCCCTCGACACATATATTATTGCAGAAATATGTAGTCTCGTGATTAGAGTTTCAAACAAAATAGCATAGCGGAAACTTAATAAGGCCCTGCAACAATCCCCTGCCTCAGCCTTGTTGCGCATCACCTGCTTCCAGACCTGAAAACATTTGAAAGAGTTTTGGGCTGAGTACTTGATGTACTCAGTGGATCATACCCCTTTGGCAAGTATTTTGAAAACTAGCAATTTATCTATACATGGTATATCAAGAGGCTTGCAGAAAATAACTCTTGAAAATACAAATATCATTTGGGGCGTGTGATGTTCATTCTTGGACTCAACCAAGGCTACAAATCACCTTTAAGTACTTGCAGAAAACCCGAGTCGAAACTCAAAGAATTCGTCATTAGTTAACATATGATGATGATCAAGGCACCGTATATAACCGGGGTGCGCACAATTCAAAGTTAGTATATCTGATACTAACGATGAATCTCGATCGATCCATGGAGTCATTTCTTAGAACATACACACAAAATATTTTTATGGATAATTGCACTTTTAACATAAAAACGGTATTTTAAACATCGCATGTTTTGAAAATATTTTGGACCCACCTGAAACTTGGAGCAACTTAGAGGATAGCTCTCTCTAAACTACGAGTATATTTCTTCTTCACAAGCTTTGAATAAAAGGAAGTGAAAGAGAAAAGGAGACGGGATGAAATTTTATTTATAAAAAAATAAAGAGGGCAACCTATGCTTTTATAGGGAATTCGAAGTTGTTGTTCACCAACATTTAGAGTTAGTCAGCAAAGCTATAATATACTGATTCATCACCCTATTTTGATCTAGGAAGGCCACGTAAAAAAATAGTGTGAGCTGGCGGTTATTGCTTAATATCAGGAGTTATCGAACACGTTATATTAATCTTATTCCAAATTCATGCATATCTCATGCATGCATGTATTTGTACTAAATACATATAGTATATATATGATCATGTTTTTGAATTATCTTAATTAACAAAGCAAGTTCATGCATGAAACTAAATATACATAAATGTATATTTACGTAAATTTTACTAAAGAAATGCACACATACCTATGCATATTCCTATCTAAGTATCTATATACGTGTAATATCTACACCTAATATTATATTTATATCAATTATACTATATAATTATTACACGTAGTATAAACATTGCACATATTTAATTCATGCATTTTTTTCGTATATATATACTATTATATCAATATTTTATTCTTAATACTTATACACTTATTAATTTTTAATAAGACTTGACTTAACTAAATCTATGAATAAAAATTCAGGATATTATAGGTTGAGACGCCGCCGGTTGGTCATTTCCGGCGACATTTCCAGCCGATCTCAATGTCCTATGTTTTTCTTTTTTTTATTTTAGAGCCTCCTATGACTTCAAATATTTTTTCCATTACGAATTCATACTATTTTTCGAATTAAAACATTCCAAATATTAAATCATACCAAATTGTAATTATTTAATTTTCTACATAAATCCCTAAACAAAGAACCAAGCATAATTAAAAAATTGATTTTTGAAATACTAAAAGCTTTAAAATAAAAAAAGGAAAAATTTGGACATTGAGACCGGCCAGAAATGTCACCGGAAAAGGCAAACCGGTGACGGGTTGAGACGCCGCCGGTTGGCCATTTCCGGCGACATTTCTGGCTGGTCTCAATGTCCCATGTTTTTCTTTTTTTTTATTTTACCTTAGAGCCTCCTATGACTTCGAATATTTCTCCCATTACGAATTCATACTATTTTTTAAATTAAAGGATTCCAAATATTATGATGATACCAAATTAAAACTAAAAAATATCCAATGGCAATATCCATAAATTCACAACAAATAAAGGGTCCCACTAATAAAAGTTAAAGCAGTTAAATTTCCGAGAGAATCGAGAGAAACCAATAATAAATTAAAATACTAAGGAGGGCATTTTGTTCATATATTTTTTTAACAAGTAGTTTTTTCATACCCTATTTTAAAAATGGTAGAAAAACCGGAACACCCACTTTTGACTGTCCCTCATAACAAATAGCACGATACGATTCCTCACCTTCCTAAAGAAAATGAAGCAAAAATAAACCAAACGAGATTATGAGCCGCATTCCTAATCCATGAGCTTGAATCGCAGCAATCGTCCATGCATGATTGGAACGATTCAATCTAGTTGCCGAGCTACTAAGAGCTGAGGGTTGACGTAAGTTTACCCTAATTAATTAATTGATTTTTTTACTCTTATAAATCTATTAAATTATTAGTATTTTATATAAATTATATTAGTAAAGCCCATGTTACTAAATTTAATCGCAATAATCATAAGGAAAAATGTCTTTTTAAAAATATAGAATTCAAAATTTAATACTTACCCACGTCAGCAAATTTTTCTAGCTTTGCCTCTCATTCTAGTATCGAATCATGACAACAGAAGTCCTGAATCCATGACGAGATCAAGCTTGTAGAAAAAAAACTCTTAGACACTATGTTGAACAAACTAAAAAATCTAGCGATAGAAGAATGATTATAGAACTTATAAGTAATTGAATATTATTAAAAACTTAATAATTGAAACTAACTAATCTAACTTGAAACACTTTTTAAATATATATAAAGTATTATAAAAAATAAGCTATGTATAGAAACTAAGATTGTATTTGGTAAAGAAGATGAACTAAGATGAGCTGAATAATCTTACTTCATGTGTTTGGTAATTACCTAACATAAACTTGAAGGCCCTAGATGAGAAGAAGAGCCCTTGCTAATTCACTGTTATGTGTTGTTTACTCATCTCATATTTTTGGTCAGTTTACTCATCTAACTTCATCTCTTCACCACTTTACCCTTTTGGATCCATCACCTCTTCTGCCACCACATCGTCCTCTTCCTCCCGGCAGCGGTGGGTAACTCGTGGAGGCTGAGCTCCGCCACGGGCGGATCCACATCTGCATTCGCAACCGCCTCATCAAGCAGGCAGCGTGGGCATCCCTTCGATGTCGACCTCCCCCGGGTCCGCCGACGGCGGCCTCCTCCACCGATTCTGGCTGCGCCTCGTCGTCCTGTTTGACCTGGTCCGGCGCACTGCCGCTCAATTTGCCTCCTCCAAACACAAATTTGCATTGCTACTGTAGAGAAAACGCAAAGTGCAATTCAATTGTCTAATTTTGCAATGCAATTCTTCCCTTTTATTTTGTTGTATTTGTGGATAGATTATAAGAAAAGGAAGAAGACAGAGGGGACGCAGCGAAGAAGGTGAAGGTGATCGACCATTTTAATTTGTGTATTTTAATTTGTGTATAATGGGCTAATTGGGCTTTATTTAATTTAATTTTAGTATTGTTAAATTAGGCAATTTATTTTTATAGCTTACATTTTGGGCCATTTTTTCAATAATTACATATTAATGATCTAATTTTTTTAATATTATAGTTATCATAATTGGGCAAATTTGTTTAATTGAGTGACTTTACTCAAATTGACCTTAATTTTTACAAAAGTTGTGTTATGTAATTAGGGCAATTTATAAAGGGTATTTTGGTCAATTCAAAGCCTCATCTAGAGTTTTGCAATTGAACCAAACACAAATATAATGTCATCCCACTTTTAATTTTGTGCTACCAAATAGATAGATAAATGATTTATCTTGACACTATTCATATGAGACATCTTGAGATGAATCATCTTTTATCATCTTTAGATGACTACCAAACACACCCTAAACATGCGAGCGAGTTCAGCAACTCAAAACAACTCATTTAACAAAGTCTTAGCCAATCTTAAACTACTACAATGCCTAATTTGCGGTTATGAGTTCATCAATCGGCATCGTAAGAAAAGCACCCTACTTGTTGCATCATACTTTTAGGAGATGCAACTCAACTATTTGAGCCACTCATCCTCTTCCTATTCTTTTTAGCTGCAACCAGGCAATCTGCATGCGGGAATGAGTTCTCCTCTTCTTTCCGATACTTGCCACTCTGAAGTTGATAATCTAGCTTTCTGCTGAGTTGATGTGAAGTGATCAGACCTGGACGACTAAAGAAAGCCGGTTGAATAGAGCACTAACAGGACTGAATTGACCGATTTCTGGGAAAGAAGCTAGTATTATTTATTAGGAGGTTAAATAGGAGTTTTTTTTTTTTTTTTTTTTTGACATAATAAGCAATTGAAATTTAAATAGGAAGTTTTTACCAACTTTACTATTATTGTATTTTATGGAATACAAACTATTCACAAATTACAACCATGTCTGCCTATGGGGTTAGGGAAGGGTTTTAGGATAACTCAGCTCTGCTAAAACCCTACCCTTCAAATATTCCACCGCAATTGCATTTGCAATTGCAATCTACCCAATAACTCAAAGATGAAGCTGCAATCTTCCTGTGCTTTCCTTCAAAGTTGCCCTCCGCCTCCTCCCCAATTTCATGCTGTAAGTGTTCTTTCTTCAATCTCTGAATTCTTCACGATAATCTTCGTAAATTGAAATATATTTCTACGTGTAGGTCAACAAGCATCACAGAAACCAAACTGGCTTGACGAGGCAGGTGCGCGGTTTTCATATCAAGCTCAAATGTAAGTTTCCCTAATTTCGTTTTAATTTAATCGGTGCTTTTTTTTCTTTTTCTTTATATATATATATATAAGGATTCTGTGAATCCGATCCTTTTCTCTGTTTTTTTTGCCGCTCTTCAGCTGTTGCGCCATTGTTAAGAAGTGAGTTTGCTGTACGCGCTGCTGATTTGGTTTCTCCGAAGAAGTTGGATTTTCGGGTTTATGCAGGAAATAGGTCGGATACTTTTCGGGGAAAGTCGGGTTCTGTTTCTTTTGGCGGGTTGAGTCATCAGTCAGTTGAGGAGGGTCAGTTGGTTTCGACGCCGTTTAAGGAAGGAACTGGCTCCTTACTGTGGGCTCTGGCCCCTATTGCTTTGATTTCAGCGTTGATTGTTCCTCAGTTCTTCATTACCAGCGCTGTTGAGGATGCTTTCAAAAATGAGGTTTTCGCAGGTAGTCTCTAGCTTCCTTCAGTGGCATATACTTTTGGCATTGATGATTGGATTGCCTTTCTAAATAGTATGATTGCTTGAATTTTGAAGTTTACAGTACAAATATTTGCTGAAATCATAAGCATGTTTGTGACCAACTAATGTATCTGGTTATGTCATTGCAATATTCTACATTTGTAGTTCTTAAGCCAAGTATTCTGGTTTGTGAGGAATGCTCCTTCTGAAGGAAAGATGCTAATGCAAAATGGACTAGGACTTCGATCTTGTTTTCACTATTCTTTATCTGGATTTGTTCGCCTTGTTTGGAAATGGAAGTTGGTTACATAAATATTCGGATATAACCGAGTTTGGAATCTTGGGCTTCCGAATACCTATGTTTGTTTTATTGAAAAGGGATTATTTATAGACTATTTATGAATGAACTTCAGCAAATGGGTGTTCGAATGCTAAAGGTGAACTCCGTGACAAAGTAAGATGTTCTCATTACTTGGAGGGTTGTGGATGACTATAGAAAGTGTTTATGTTTCGAGTTTTAATTCTCATATACATAATGTTTGTGTGCTAACTTTCTTATTACATTTGTTCATAGAAAGATGTCAATGTATTTCTCTAACTTAATGAATATAGCGATGTCTTCTGTTTTCCTCCGGGTGCCTAGTATTGTGCACATACTTGTATTTTTTATCAAGGATATCGGAGGGTCGTGGTGTGCAATTTCTTTTGAATTGCCTTTTCACAAAACATTAACAATGTTTTAATTTCAATGTTGGTGCAGAAATTGTTTCTTCCTTCTCGACTGAGATAATATTCTATGCTGGACTTGCTATCTTTTTGTTTGTCACCGAACGTGTACAAAGGCCATATCTCGAATTTAGCCCAAAGAGATGGTCCCTCATCACAGGACTTAAAGGATATTTAGCATCCGCCTTCTTTACCACGGGCTTCAAAGTATTTGCCCCAGTTCTTGCTGTTTATGTTACCTGGCCAGTGCTTGGGTACTCTGCATTGGTCGCAGTCGCTCCCCTTTTAGCTGGCTGTTTGGTTCAATATATCTTTGAGCTACGCCTTGAAAGGAAAGGCTCATCTTGTTGGCCTCTTATACCTATTATCTTTGAGGTACACAACACTTACATTGCTTTTTCAATATATTTATTCAAATGGGAGTGGAAGTTTAAACAATATTTGCATTGTCCGTAGGTCTATAGGATATATCAGTTGACGAGGGCTACAAGTTTCATCGAGAGGTTAATATATGGTATGAGGGAGGCATCTGCAACCCCTGCAGTTATGGAAAGAACCGGGGCACTGATTTCGATGATAGTCACATTCCGGGTTCTTGGTGTGGTTTGTCTCTGGTCTTTGCTGACATTTCTACTTCGCTTATTTCCGTCCAGACCAGTTGCCGAAAATTACTGATGTATATGGAGACCTATTTGCATCTCTTAATGTATTTCCTTGCTTCAGAGAATGTAGTGTTCAGCGTTATTAGTTCCGTCTTATTTTGCTCCGGACTTTATTAAATGCAGCAACGAGATAGAGATTGCAATTTTGTCGATAAAAATGCAGATTAGATACAGCTATCTTAGCCTTTGATCAACTACTAAGAAGTATTTACAAATTTTGTGGCCTTTTAACTAAAGGTTTGTGGTCTATACTTTAGCTTGTTTTTCAAAAATGGTCTGTCCTTCGTTATTTTCTTTTAGAACTCTCAACTCCTTTGAAGAAAAAGTTCAAAATGGCCTTCATTGAGGATTCTCACAAATGTGATTATGCTCATTGGAAGTACGATGCACGCAGTATCAGTGATTTCACATGCAGATTCCGGCCACACGACTAGTAGGCTCGATGTGAGATTCCTAACAGTGTTTCTAATTTCAGTTTTCGATGACAAATTGGTGGTTCCTTAATCATAAAATTTGCTTGAATACTGGTACATATGAAAATCAATTTCCAAGGGTCGATTTTGAATATTTCTAATTTCTAAATAAAGGTCGGACCATTTTGAAAAACACGGTAAACTGGTGTAATTCCTTTACCAGAAGTCTCTACAGGAGCATTCCCCATCCTTAAAATGGTGAAATCTCTTAGTATCTCTTACAATGAATTCTCTTTTCTCAAAAGTGGATAAGATCTTGATGAAGTTGTGGCAGTCCCCACAAATTCTGAGGTTCTTGATCACCCTCAAAGCAGTTCCTGGAGGTGTGCTAATGAGCCCATATGCAATAGCTAGTCTTTCACTGTGGTAAAGGAGAGCTCTCTCTTTCGATTCGTGATCGAGATCGTGAAGAACGTATCTCGTATCAGGTACGTAGCCAGCTTCCTTTGCCTTCTTGCTCAGTGACATCAGCTTCTTGTAAGCCATGCCTCTGTCGGAAGGTGCTCGATTTTTTTCTGAAACGAGCTTCTTCTGTATCATCCTAGAGGCGTTGTCGGCTTCTTTCTTCGAGTTTCTTACGAGATTATTATAGCTTAGGTGGTGATCTGTGGACGGAGTGATGCCGTAATCCTTTCTCATTGAAGCAAAATATGCTCTCCCTTTCTCTACTTCTCCGAGAAGCTCGCATGCTTTGAGAATGCTGGCAAAGGTAGTCTCGTTTGGCTTGAGTTCATCCTCTCCTTTCACTAATCTGGTGAAAACTTGGATTGCTTCTTCTGCTTCTCCGTTTTCGACTAACGCCTCGATCATCATATTCCAAGAATCGATATTCCTGCAAAGCATCTGCTCGAAGATGCGGCCGCCCCTTCTGTAATCTCCCAGCTTTAGATACATATCTATCATTTCGTTGAAGATCGAGACACTGTAGTTGGAGGAGAACCGCATTACGTATTCATAAATCCTATCTCCGCCTTCCATGGATTCCATGTCTGCTGTCAACTGCATTAGTTCTAACAGATGGTTCGAGTCTGCAACTACTCGATTCTTCGCCATCTCTTCCAATGCTTCGACAGTCGAGTGTACATTTCTTCGACCTGAATTCAAGTCCGAGGCGCCCAGTTTCGCAGGACGAAGCTTCTTGTGTGAAGGGGTTAATAGTGCATTTTCTAGAGGAAGAGTGATGAAGCCTTTGAGCATTGGCTGTGTGCAGAAGGTTTTCATGGAAGCAATTGCTTGTGCCATTTGCTTCCTAAGATGAACTTAGATTGTACTTCTTTTTAGTTCCAGAAAATGAAAGTAATTACTAAATAGAAGTATAGAACAGAGATAATATGTGGTCCCTAATAGAAAAAAGAACCCTGGGTGCCTTATCCTCACCTCTAGTTGGAGTTTTGAGAACCTCTTTTCTAATAAATATCTCTAACTTCTTTCTTTCCACTGTGTTTTGATATTTTATTCCTTCTAGAATTAGGTTAATAGTGATATTTTCCAACAAGAATGGAACTCTCGAGTCTCAACCACCATATTTTCTGAGTGCATTTTTTTTCTAGATTTGATGCCAAAAGAAAAACAGAGCTTCTCCAGTATCAGATGTTCACTCCACACGCAAATAGCTAATATAAGGCTGCGATTAAAGGAGCAAAATAAATAGCAAGACTGTATAATTTAGAGTAGTAAGAGTGTGAATGTGAATCTTGAATCTCTGGAATCTGCTTAAATCCTTTCATCAGCATATTCTGCTAATGAAACATACAAGTATGTATATACTAATTAAGCTCTGTAGCTTTCCTAGATCGTTCGCGTTAGCTCTTGAAGATGCTAGGCACATAGATTTCGATTCTGTGCAGACATTTGGCAAGAGTCGACTTGGAAAACCTCACAAAATTCCCTGATGAGCGACTTACTAGTAGTGGAAATCAAATCTTGATCATCGACTCTGAGCCCATTTTGATTTAGAAGGGCCTTGATGCTTCCAACTTGACGATCCCTAATCCCACAAGGAACAATCTTGTGAAAGGGCGATAAGTCTGTGGTGACATTCAGTGCCAGCCCATGGTATGCTATCCATTTCGATACTTTGATACCGATAGCAGCTAGTTTCTTGTCACCTGAAAGAGTTCAAGATGTTAATATTATTCAGGTCAAAATCTATTTATATGTGAGGATAGAAGAGATGCATACAGTATAGAAAGGACCTTCAGTTAACGAATGCCAAAGCCAAATAAGGGGAAAAGAAAGTAATGCAAAAACAACTAGGAGTAATTTTTTAAAACGTATAATTGGCGGTCTAGTAATTGGAGATTTTTCATAATTTATGTCGCAGCTCTGATATACAACCAAAATCGTGAATGGTGGTGACTGTAATGAATCAGTAAACATTTGAAGCAACAAATACCGAACAAGAATACATCTTCTAAAGGCCACGCTAATTTCTTTGGATATTAGACGGAAGTAAAGGTTGCTAACGTCAGGTTAATTGCTTATTAGAACTTTCTACTGATGTTTCGAGTAACGTGCTTTGATAAAGAAACATGTGATGGTTTCCAGGACTTGACAGATAAAGTATGTACGAGAACTTGAGAAGTCATTAAGACACTATTTGGCCAACACAACCAATGGTACAATATACAATACCAAAAAAGTTTCTATTAACATGGGTTTCTGATTTGCCCTGGTAGCTTAGTTAAAAAAGATACGGCAAATATATAATCAAAATGGTTGGCTAAAGAACCGCAGGATGAAACTATTCCCAGGTCGAATTCAAGATAGGATAGCTTAATGTTATAAGACTATCTTTGTAACTTTGTTGATGGATTAATTGCAATAGGAATACTGCTGGAAATAAATAAAGGACTGATAACACAATACATTCTGTTGAACATTAAAGAAGCGTATCTATCACAGGCAGCAAAATAATATCAAGAACTTTCCGAGCAATCGTACTTCTATTGTGTGAAATAAGTTAGAGATCCTCAATTCTGCTGTGCTGCTTTTATAATTACCCAAACATGCAAATTATCTCAAGCCTCACATACATTTCAGTCTATTGAGCATCTGAATGGATTTCGCTATTAAACAAATCAGGCTTCATCTTATACTGCATCTCAGAAGCAAGTGCTTTAGTATTTGAACGTTAGCTCCAAAAAAATTGAGATAATCTTACATATAATAATTCTGTTAGAACTTAGAACTATATTCCCTCACAATTATAAGAGATGAATCCACATTAGCACTCTCTCACATTCAAGTTCTAAGGATTCCCACCTTCCCAGAAGATAAGTATTCCATCCAGAGTTTTACAAAAAGCATTGAAATTGAGATTAGGGTACATACCAACCCAAACACCAGTCAAGCCATCAACTCTCGAAGCTTCAATACCAAATGTCGAAGAAAGAGCCCGAATAACCACCTCTTCAAGCGACCTCAGGTACCAGTGGAGATCCATCTTGTAATATTGGAGACTGATAATAGGATACATGACTAGCTACATACAAATCATATTGTTCAGAGCAAAGAACCAACTTTATCCCTTCCATGGAATGAATCATCTCAATTCTACTCACACACTACCTAAAATAAAATCTTCATCATCCCCAACTTGTGATTTTTAACTACCCATTACTACAAAAAAAAAAGAAACACTAGGCTAATAGCATCATGGCAAGACTAATCAATCAAGACACCTAGAAATCTAAACACACATGAAAAATTAAGCAATATGTAAATAAAATAAACAAAAATGTAGAAGAATGATTACTTGACCAGGGCCATGATAGGTAACTTCACCGCCCCTCTCCGTACGGTACAAATCAAAAGGAGCATTGCCCACATCGAAATTCAAGTAATTTTCAGAACTTCCGGCGCCCATGGTGTAAACAGGGTGGTGCTGTAAGATGATCAAACTGTCTGAGAAATCTTCATTTCTTTCACTCAGCTCCCTTCTCTCCTTCACGATGGCCTTCTGCCATGACCACGCCTCTGCGTATGGCACCACCTCCTTGTGCAAATCATACAAATCACACCTAAATTTAGCACAAATTAATACAAATACTGATAAAACACACACGGACAAGCCCAATTCCTAAAGTAGAAATTCTAAGGCGTACGTACCTTCTTCTGGTTAGGTGGGTTCTTGAAATAAGATCACAAGAATGGATTTTGGAGGTTCTTTTAGAGGGGTTTTGAATCAATGGCGTCGACACATAGCTCAAAGTAAGATTGGCCCATAAATTCATATTAGAACATTACGAGTGGTCGGCTTTTTCCTGTCTTGCGTGGCCAAGAATGGAGAAAATTTTGAGATCGGCGGCGTGAAGTACAAGAAGCGAGTGAAGAGAGCTAGCCGTAACATCCATTTTTTTTTTTTTTTTCTTTATCATCCTTAAATTAATTGTTGGACTTCGTTTACTACTATTAAGTAGGCCTAAGAAGATACTTTTATTTGAGTGGATACCTATTTTTTTTTTTAAATTAAAAAAAAAATCATTATACATGCGACTATGAGGGGTATTTAAAACTCTTACATAAGTAATTACAAAAAGAAGAAAGACCGTCTCAAGTCAAAACTCTCGGGGCAAACAATAAAGGACTCGAGCACCAGTCATAAAAAAAGACCCCACCAAACAAAGAGAAGAAAGCTCAAATCCACTTCCAAAATCTAAATTTGATCTTATCTAAAATAAGATCCATATCTACCTTAGTCCCTTTAAAAATAACATCATTCATAACTTTCCAAATATTCCAACAAACACGTCGCCATAAATGTGAATGTGTTGTCGCTTTTCCAATACATTATCAGTAGCTGGGGAGTTGTAAATTAAACTACGGAGTACTACAGTAATAAATTAGTTAGATAAATGGGATAATCCAAAATTCTACTTCCTCCGTAGTTCAACTTGATAATTTTTTAAATATATGTAATTATAAAATTTATACTATTATTATCTTGTTTACAAATGCAGTTTGCCTATTATGTCCTTACTAGTGCAGTGCCCGTCGAAATTCGACGGGATACAATTTTTAAGTAAAAATTAAAAATTATATTTAATTATAAGTTTCAAAGTGATAGTTCTTTAAAAAATCATTTTAAAAGATATATTCAATTCTTTATATTTTTAAAAGGTTAATAAAAGAGAATTTGTCTCGTTTAATTTTCTATTTTTCTGAAGTCACTCGTTGTTTACATTAACAAAAAAATTAGGTCAGAAAAATATGTTATTTCTCAAGTAGTTTAATTTAATTGTAAAGAAGTAGATTTTTTTTTTTTTGAAAGTTATACTCTATTTAAATGTCAGCCTCCCGTTGATTATCGAAATTCAAAAATAGGCCAAGAGATATAATATTTTTGAAGTCACTCATTATTTGAATAAACAAAAAAAATAGGTCAGGAAAATATGTATCAAGTAGTTTAATTCAATTGAAATGTCAATCCGCTCATTGTTCGATGTAATTGAAAATGGGTCAAGGACATTTAATTTTTTGATTAAGAAAATATGTAGGTGTGTATTCCAATTAAATTTTTAAGAATGATATTTATAAATTATTTCTCATAAAAATAAAATAATATAGCAAATCAAATAAAAATTATTAAAATTATTATGGGCTAGAATTAATGAATATATTAATGTTTTTGACCAAATTCTTAGTCGTTATTATTATCAAATAAAGATCTTGAATACTCATATTTTTTAATTTTAATTGGAGACAAATAATTTCAAATGTGTGGTGTATCTTTTATATTGGTTAATTTTTTATGGAGTTTCATAAATAATCGATGTAGGATAGTTGGAACTAAATAAATTAATGAATTATAAAATCAAAGTCATGAGAATTTAGGAACATATTTATGAAAATTAATGATAATGCCGCATAGGATTGAAATCCGTTTTGCCTATTGTATTGGATTATATTTAAAAAATAAATTAGTGCAATTTAACATTCGTCGGATAAATTTATTTTAGATTTCAATAGTACTCATCGTTCGATATCTCTAGAAATGATAGATTTAGTAGGATTAGTATTTCACATATATACATTATGAATATCATGCTGCCCGTTTAATAAAAAAAATTAAATAGGTTGGAGAGGGGTAGCATTCCTTGGGTGAGTGTAGTAGTGATGCATATCAAACTGCTCGTTTATTCACTATAGTAGAAAATTAGATTAAAGATTGACAACATTTCTCGAGTTGTTCTTTATTCGATTTCATAAACAAATAAGTTAATAAAAGAGAGTTGAATTCTCAAGTACTCTATCCACCTCATTCAAAGCTTCACATTCTTTTCCTCATGATAATTGAACACAAAGTAGTTGTCTTTCTTTGAATATCATCAAGCCACCCATTGTTTGATATAGTAGAAAAATAGTTTAACATGGGTTGCATAGTTGTATTCTTATTTTATGGTCAAGTCGCTCTTATTTCCGCATCCGTCCGTGCCCTACCCTATATCAAAAATGGAGAGAACACTAATGAACCTTTTTTTAGATAATATCGAATGTGTTGTGACTTCTTTTATATGAGTGCTTTGTTGGTGAAATCTCATAAATAACCGATGTGTGATGGTTGAAATTAAATAAAATTAATGTATTATTCAATTAAAGCTATGAGAATTTTACGAAAATTATAGATATATATATATATATATATTTTTGATATTACCGTATTTATTTATTTTGTAAATTGATTAGAACTTAGAAGAATCCAAAACAATATTTATTTATTTATCCAATCGCATATAAAATTATGAGAATTTAGCAAAATAATAACAAAAAATCAAGATAAATTGACATTTATTTTGCTATTATATATATATATATATATATATTACAATTATGTAATTATATTATCATTAGAATAAAAATAAAAACCGTATAATAATATTTACATTATAATATTAATATCATAAATGAATGGATATGCATTAAATAATAGTAACATCTAATAACTAATCATCTATAAGACTATAACAATACTAATTCCATATCTAATTTATAATTATAGTATAACTAGCAAAATATAATTATAATAAAACTATAGCCTACAACCGAGAAACTAATTCTCCACCTTGTTCTCCACCTTGTTCCAATTCATTAAAAAAAAAATAATAACAAGAAAGAAAAGCATCGCCATCCATGATAACGTCCCCGTCCACCCAATTCCAGCGACTCTCAATCATAATTATGCATGCGTGTTTTCAATAATATAGGTATGCTTATTAGGGGATTGATTCATATAAAAACTAATTATACTTTAGAATCTAAAAACTTCTATTTACCATTGATTTAAATATAATAAATGGATATGATTAAAATGAATCTTAACAGATCTCCAAAAAATAGATGCATTTTAATTAAAATTTTAATACTAGTAAGGGTAATAGAGTCAATCAACAGCTTCTCATTTATCATCCCTTGATTTGCGGAAATCTCACAAATCCTTTTTAAAATAATATTTTGCCTTCCATGAGTTTATTTTTTTTTATTTTTTTTCTCATAATCCCCATATAAGGATTCTTCATTTATTCTTCTATTGTATTTACATATATGGTTCATTTATTATGCATGTATTAGAATTGGTAATGCATAATTTTTTGGTCCATCATGCATTTATTTGAAAATGACTTATCTTTTAATCATATATAATAATGCATTTTATATAATCATATCTTAAAAATAATTAAATATAATGCAACATTTATTTATATTGCTATGCATTTTTTATAGTATAATATTATGCATTCTTTATTATATACTTTAGTATTGCTATTTTTTTCCTTATATCATCTTCTGCACATTACATCAAATCGCAATGCATATATTTTTATGTCATTATGCATTATAATGATGTATGTTGTAGAAATTATGCATTTTTCTATTTTTAACTTTGCATATATGGTTGTGTGAAAAAAAAATAATAATAATTTTGCATAAATGGTATTTTGGTTATGTAATTTTTTAAAATTAGCATTGCATATATGTTATTTTGGTTATGCACTTTTTGCAATCGGAGTATTTTGGTTATATATACATTTGTCTCGATCGGTGCTGCATTAATTTGACTGATATTTTGGAAAACTAAACCCTAGACTGTGAAAAGTAAATTCTAGTCGGGAATCTAAACAGTAGCCAAAAAGACCAAACCCTCAGTAAAAAAATTATCGCATTAATTGCCATTTGTTATGCATAGTTCAGTTTAAGTTGTTGCATATTTTAGTACTCCGTATAATTTTTTTCTTATCAAGGGTTTGATTTTTTTGCTGCTTGTGTTTAGATACTCGAAAAGGGTTCACAACCTTAAGGTTTAGATTTTCCCAAATATGGTTTAGTTTTCTACAATCTTTTCTTTCTTTTTTTTTTTTTTCCTGTCTAGACTTTATTTTCTTCAACTAGGGGTTATGCATATTTTGAATAAATAATTCTGCAATAACTTATACTAAAATATGCAACAACTTAATTAAAATAAAATATGCATAACAGATGACAATAAATGCAATAATTTATTTTTATTTTTTTTACTTTAAGGGTTATTTCTAAAAGGGAAAGAATTACCCATTACTAATCATCTCATCATCCGCTCATCTCTCAACACGTATTTCAATATAATTTAAATCCTATAAGTTTAAACTATCATAATTTGCTCGTTTGTTCTTCGATTTTTATGATTTTTATACCAAATTAAAGGTCTTGATACGATCTTTCATTTAAGATCAAACATCAATATGTTTTTATGGATCTATGATGCTCTAATTTTAAAACAATGAAAATTACATTAAAATATTAAACACTACACTTTATCTCTATACACACTCTCCTAAAATCTCATGTCGAAAAGAAACAAACCTATTGAAATGGGACGGATGGAGTAACAAATTATTAGTATAAATTTAAAATGATAATGCATTTTGTTTACAATGATAATGCATCTTACATAATAACTTTAAAACGTAATTTTTCATTTCTTATGTATATATATAATATGACTATCCAAAGAATGCATGATGAAATAGAAACACATGCATTACCGTTGTAAAATACTTGCATAATGTATTGATAGATAATATAAGAAAAAAAATAAAATAGAAATGAAGCAAGAAAAATTAAATAACATGTTAGCAGTAATTGCATCCATATGTGGAAGAAAAAAAATCTCACGAAATGAACTACGCATGCATTTACTACGCAGTTAAAAGAGAAATATAATTTAAATGCATTAGTTAACTTATAATTCTTTCCATAATTTGAGAACTCAGTATTTAAGGAACGGCAGTTACAAGTGTGTAAATATCATAATTACCCTTCCTAATGAATAATTATCCTTAAACAATTATAATTATCATTAAAAAATGATACTACAAGATTTATTTATAACCATTAGATGACACAAATCAAGGGCCAAAAAAAGTTTCTAGATTTCACCCAATATTTAGTTTTCATTTGATCTCTCCCCTGCTTATTAGTTGGTATATCCTTCATCGTCAAAGGGTGATTAACAATTGACAATCAATCTTTTGGATACACTTATGATTTAAAAATTGGTCTAAGCGCTAGACAACACCCAACTGATCCAATTATAGCTTAATTGTTAGTCTTTAGGGGATAATGTTAAGTCCATCAGTTGGATTAATTGAGAAGATTGTGCATACATGTTGTGTTAATTTACATAGTCTCAACACTGAAACAATCATAATTTTATCAAGTAACCCATTTTATTTTTGGATTATTTTCTAAGGATATACTCCCTCCGTCCCGCGCTAGATGACCCATTTGTGTAAAGTGTATTGTGTTTAGTGATGTAATGTGGTTTATGTATTTAGGCATATTTTAAAAGTAGAGTACCATAGATACATAAAAACATATTAATGATGTCTGATCTTTAATGAAAGATCATATCAAGACCTTTAATTTGGTATAAAATTATAAAAATCGAAGAACAAGCGAGCAAGTTATGATAATTTAAACTTTTAGAATTTAAATTATATTGGGATACATGCTGAGAGGTGAGTGGATGATGATATTTAATTAGGTGATCAGTCTAGTTTTCATAGGGTGTTTAATAAGCGTAGCGAGATTGCAAAAAGAACATCCGAATCTTCTACATGTGTTGGAGTTCGAATTGTAATCGATAAAGAAGTCCTCCTTGTCGATAAAGAAGTCCTCCTTGCTTGATGAAGAAGTCTCTTACTTGGGCCGAACTTGCATAGGTCAAGCTTAATATCAGGGCCCATTTATACTGGGCCTAATGCTTGGGCCTAGTAGTTGGGTCATATCTTATCACATCCCCCCCCCCCCAAAAAAAAGTTGTAGATATGAGGATGTGACGTAGAGGGAATAACTGAGTTGGAAGAGGTAAAAGAAAAGTGCGTTGCCCTGTCGAAAAAAACTTGACGAAGTCAAATGCATACCGTCCTGTCAAAAGATGAGGTAAAGAAGAAATATCTTGCCTTGTCGAAAAATAAATTTGATGAAGTCAAGTTCGCATCATCCCGTCAAAAGACGAGGTTAAGAAAAGCGCATTGCCGAGGTGGAATGTGTATCGTGTCGCCGAAGACGAACATGGAATATGTCAGTTACTTTTAATAAAAATGCGCCGGTTGGGTTCCCGATAAAGTAGGGCACGATTGTGACGTGAAGGGAAACTGAAAAGGCGGAATAAGGATAGAGCTTCTTTGATACGCCATTTCCTCACATTTTCCAAAACTTTCAAACTTCTTTCGAGTTTTCTGCGATTTTCGTCACCGCCGTCTCCGCCATTCTTATCGCCGCCGTTCTTTCTCCGTCGGAATCTCTACCGTTGCTGTAGCTTATTCCAGTTCCTATTTGCAAAAACAAGTAAGTTATTTTATTCATGGCTTCCTCCTCTCGTGTCAGTCATTCTCACGGCGATGAAGGCCGTGAGGAGTCCGTTTCGTCGTCTGGTTCTCCGGCGGCGACATTTAGTCAGTCACCTTTTGTAGATTTAGAGTGTTTTACTATTGATTCCCATGTTCCTAGTATACGTAGGGTTACTATTTCTACCGTAGATAAGGATTCCAGTAGGGTTCTTAAATTTCCGTCAATTTTGGATGCATCTAGGGTCCGAAAAATTGCGGAAAAGTATTTATTTCCCAATTATGCCCTTCTTATTGTTCCTCGACAGAGGATAGAGCTTGTGTGCCTCTGGTGGGGTTTTTCACCGTCTATACGAGGACTGCTTAAGTTGCGGTCTTCGTCTTCCCCTGCCTCCTATTTTTGCGGATTTGCAACGGAGGTTCGGCATCGTCCTAGGGCAAATTATGCCGAACTCCTTTAGGCAATTAGTTAGTCTCGGTGTCGAGGCTGCTCGCCTCAGTTCTCCTCTTACCCTTGGGATGATCCTTAGGTTTTTCTAATTTAAACCGAGTTCGTGGTGGAATTACCTAACCCCTAGTCTCGGCTTTAGAGTTAAGACGAAGTCGAACATCTCAACTGGCAGAAGAGATTTTTCTTCTGCCGATCTGAAGAGGTTCCCCAATTCGCCTGGAAGACAGATAGGTTAGGGGACCAAGGCACCGAAGAGAAATTTGGTGACCTTGAGAGGAGTCTGGGGGAGCTCAGCGTCGTCTCCGAAGAATATTGCGAGTCCGAGCTCACCAGGGTGGGGGTGAGCCCTTACGATCCTACTTCGATGGTGGACCTGGTGAAGGGTGGGGCCCTACTCTGTGTTTTGTGCTTCGTCCTCTTTCGATTGTTGTGTTTATTTTAATCCGTTATTTGCTTTGTTGCAGTGAACTTCGGCGCCAGCAAGAAGAAGAGGCCGAGGTCGGCTTTGGAGCCAGAGAAGACGATGCCCGCAGCGTCGTCGGAGAGGACCGTGGAAATTTTGGACTCTCCACGGTTAAGCTTGGGATCTCCTCTGCCTCGTTCCGACACGCGTCCGAGCAAGGAGGCACGGGTCTTCACTGTATCTTCCGTGGATGAGGGTACCATTGTTACTGGCCAGCCCTCTGGCCAAGCATCGGCTCGTATGTGGCCCTTTCCCGAGGTATTAGACTGTCCAGTGTGCATGCTATGTTGACTTGTAATGCCTTGTTTTGACGCCATTTAATGTTATCGCAGGGGGCTGAGTACATGGTTGCCGAGCTGGCGAACTTCCTCAACAATGGGGTCATTCCATACCATAAGATGGCTCGAGTCGCTCAGGAGCTTGAAGTGGCCAAAGATGATTTGGCCAACAAGTGGCCGCAGCCGAGGCAAAGGCCCGGGAGGCAGAAAAGAGGGAGGTTGCCGCGCTTGCGGCAGCGGAAGTGGTGAAGGCTGAGGTGGCCTCGCTGACGGATGAGGTTGCCTCGGTAAAGGCCAAGGTGGAGGCAGCTAGGCGCCGAGAAGCCGAGGTGGCTGCTTCGCAGGGGCAGGTACTCCGTGCTTTTGTGGAGAGGCTATTCAGGTCGGGGGCATTTTCTGAGCTGGCAAACGAGCTGGCCACCATCCTGAACACCTCCGTGGCATCGGAGAAAATCGACGAGATAGCCGCGGGTTACCCGGACTTGGAGAAATCCAAGTACGGGTATGAAGTGACTTCAGCCGAGGATCTGCTTCGCTCCTACGCGAAGGCCTTGACGGAGGGGATGTCGGCCTTCCCTGTGCTGAAGAAACTCACCTCCTTGTCCACGGTGCTCACTGCTGAGGCGATCTGAACCTGTCCGGTGGATAGGGACGATCTACTCGAGGCTGTGATTGCTAGCCTTGATGCCGAGGTGGACAAATCGGTGAATGACAAGCCGTAGAGCACCGGGGCCGAGCAGGAAGGACCTCATCAAGAGGATGAGGCTACTGGAGGGGTCAGTTGATCCCCTTTTTCTTTATATTTTTTTATTTTTATTTTTTGTAGATGATATACTACGGCATCGCTAGGATGTCACTTTTCACCGTGTCGTTCAGGCCTTAATAAAACTTTCACTTTATTGAAAAAAAATTCTTGCATTTGTGTAGTCTTCCGAGTTATTTGATGTGTCTCCATGGTTTGAACAAATCAAACAACTAACTCGAGCCCTCGAGGCTAAAGAAGCCGAAGTCCTTCACTGGAAGGGCAAAGTTGGCCATGTGCAGAACGAGACCGATGTTAAACTTATTACCACGCAAGAAAAATTTGATGAGCTTCAAGCTCGGTTTCTCGAGCAGCAGGAAAAGCTGGAGATTTGTCAAGAGGATGCCGATCGGGTCCTCGAAGAACATACGGAATACGAGGTGATTATCCGCCGAGCCGGTGGGAAGACCATTTCCGAGGTGGAGTGTAAGGTAAAAGAGCTCATGGCTCGATGCTCCAGCTACAAAAAGCAATATGGAACGGGCTCTTGGGAGCTTCGAGAACAAGTGGATGAGCTGAAGCGAGTAGCTGAGCTATACAAGACAATCCTGGCTCGCCGTCCAAAACTAGCTCGACTTATTACCGAAGAGGCTGGGCCTTCGAGTTCGTCCAATCCTAGCTCTAGTTCGAGGATCGTCGATCGCCACCCTCAGGAATTCTTGGATCGAGAGCGGCAGCTGGCGGATGTATGAGGCCGAGGTCGAGGGACTCAAAGTACCCGAGGTAGAGGAATAGCACCCGGCCGAGGTAGGGGTAGAGGGAGGATTAGTATAGACGACCTCTTAAATAGAGATTTTGCCAGAGATTGGCTTAGCTTTAGTCAGCCTCCAGGCTCGTCTTCGTCATAATGTATATAACGTTGTATCTTTCTACCTCTTTATGAAATAAAATTTCAATTTTATTTGTGAATGTACGTCATTAGTAGGGTATAACTCACAATTTTTCTATGGTAAAATTATGTAGCTCGTCCTCGCATGAAACAAAGGTAGTTCGTCCTCGTATAAAACGAAGGTAATTCATCCTCGTATAAAACGAAGGTAGTTCGTCCTTGTATAAAACGAAGGTAGTTCGTTCGTATAAAATGACGGTAATTTGTCCTCGTATAAAACGAAGGTATGAATGGGTTCCTTATTTGTCGAGAAGTGTTGATAGGGGTGGTCCCCTCACGCGCGTGTGTAATTTCCCCTATTTGGGTTTTTATCATCCTCGAAAGGGTATTTTATTATAAGAAAGAGATAATATGCACAAGTAGGATATGAGATATGCAAGACCAAACACATAAAAGAAAAATAAATATTTTATTAATAGAAAAGAAATAAAAGAACCTAAATAGACGACATAACACAACCTTATGAAAGACTTAATTACTTATGCAAAGTATCTCTTGAGATGAGTAATATGCCACGTACGAGGTATTTGCTCTCCAGATAGGTGGGAGAGCTTATACGACCCTTTGCGAGGACTTTTACAACTTGGTATGGTCCTTCCCATGTGGCTTCCAGCTTGCCGAGCCCTTCAGTTTTGCTGACTTCATTATTTCGAAGTACGAGGTCACCTACTTAGAATTGCTGGGACTTGACTCGTTGGTTGTAATACCGAGCCACTTGTTGCTTGTATTGAGCTTCCCTTATGTAGGCATTGTCCCTCTTTTCCTCTAATAGATCCAAGTCAGTTCGAAGGCCCTCCTCATTGTGTTCAGCTGAGAAATTTATAGTACGAGGGCTCGGCATGCCGATCTCTATCGGAATCACCGCTTCGGTTCCATACACCAAACTGTAAGGTGTTTCTCTGTTTGAGGTGCAAGGTGTCGTGCGGTATGACCATAACACTTGGGGCAAGTTTGCTACCCAATCACCTTTAGCTCGGTCAAGACGGGCCTTCAGTCCTCTAACGATCGTCCTGTTGGTGACTTCGGTCTGGCCATTAGCTTGAGGGTGGGCTACCAAGGTGAATTTTTATTAGATTTGGAGCTCTTGACACCACTCTTTGAACACCTTGTCCGTGAACTGTGTGCCATTGTCCGAGATGAGGACATGAGGTATGCCGAAGTGACACACAATGTTCTTCCAGATGAAGTTAAGGGCGCTCTTGCTTGTGATTTTTACTACAGGTTCGGCTTCCACCCACTTTGTGAAATAGTCGATGGCCACGATTAGGAACTGGAACTGTCCAGGAGATTTATCGAGGGGACCCACGATGTCAATTCCCCATTGCATGAATGGCCAAGGACTCTGCATGCTGACGAGGTCGGTCTGAGGTAGCTTCGGCACGATCCCGTGAATCTGGCACTTCAGACACTTTTTTACAAGGTCAACTGCGTCTTAGTACATCGTTGGCCAGTAGTATCCCCACCACATGATTTTCTTTGATAGCGCACGTGCCCCGATGTGACTCCCACATGATCTCTCATGTACTTCTCGTAGTACATAATCTGTTTTGTTTGGTCATATACACCTTAAGAGGGGCTGAAGGTATGATTTTCTGTAGAGGACTCCTTCTTCAAGAACGTATCGCAAAGATTTGCTCAAGATTTTCCTAGCCTCGAGCTTGTCATTAGGTAGTTTGCCCTTCCCCAAGTAGCTTCGAAGTGACGTCATCCAATTAGGCTCGTCGCCTGTGACTAGGTTGACCTCGGCTTCTTCTATGCTTCTCTGTTTGACTTCCTCTACATGTGAAACCGTTGATGATGATGCCAATTTGCTTAAGGCGTCAGCTCGACTATTCTGTCCCCTTGGGATACGAACCAACTGGAAGTACAAGAAGGATTGTTGCAAGCTTTTGGCTTTTTCAAGGTATTTCTTCATCCTTTCGCCCTTAGCCTCGTACTTTCCTAACATGTGGTTTACTATGACTTGAGAATCACTGTAAACTTGCACAGCTTGTACTTGAAGGCTCTTAGCTAGGCGGAGTCCTGAAATGAGGGCTTCATATTCCACTTCATTATTAGTGGTTACGAATGCGAACCGAAGTGGATACGTAATTTCGTGCTCGTCCGGTCTTATAAGCAAGATGCCAGCTCCACTTCCCGTTTTGCTGGAAGCCCCGTCCACATATATCTTCCAGCAATCCTTGGGCGCTTCTTTTGTGAGTTCGGCTTCGGCATTGCTTGAGGTAGGTTCAGTTGGCTTTGGCTCGTCTGTGAATTTGGCCTCTACCAGAAAATCCGCTAAGGCTTGACCTTTAATAGCTTGACGAGGGCAAAAGGAGATAGTGTGTTCACCCAATTCAATCGCTCATTTTGCAATCCTCCCCGAGGCTTCTGCCTTCGTTAACACTTGCCAAAGTGGCAGGTCGGTAAGAACCTGTATGGGATGTGCGTGAAAGTAGGGTCGCAACCTCCTTGCAGCGTTTACCAATGCTAACGCGACTTTCTCTAGAGGTTGATACCTTACTTCTGGCCCTTTCAGTGCTCGACTGATGAAGTATACCGGGAGTTGACGACGTCCATCCTCTCGTACTAATACTGCACTTATGGTTTCATCCGAGGTTGCAAGATACAGCGAGAAAACTTCTCCTTCCTTCGGGACGGCTAAGGTCGGGAGTTTGGCGAGGTAATTTTTAAGATCTTCGAATGCTGACCTATGTTCATCCTCCCAATTGAACTCCAGAGCCTTTTTAAGAATTTTGAAGAATGGGATTTGCTTCTCTGCCGCTTTTGAAAGGAAACGGCTCAGCGCGGCTAGGCAACCCGTCAATTTATGAACGTCATGGATGGTTTTTGGCACCTTCATTTCCTGGATAGCTCGGACCTTGGACGGGTTAGCTTTTAATCCTTCTTTAGAAACCCAACACCCCAAAAATTTTCCGGATCGAACCATGAATGTACACTTTTGGGGGTTTAGTTTTAGATTTACCTTTCGGAGAAGGCCGAAGACGATCTTGAGGTCGTCAACACAAGTGCACTTTTCCTTACTTTTGATGACAATGTCGTCTACATATACCTCCACAATCTGGTCGATGTGAGGCTGAGTATTTTGTCTACCATTCTCTGATAGGTGGCTCCGGCATTCTTGAGTCCGAAGGGCATCTTCTTATATGCGAGAACGCCGAAGTCCGTGATGAAGGCTGTCTTGGGCGCATCCTCCTCGCTCATCAAGACTTGGTGATATCCCTTGTACAGATCCAAAAAGCTAAAGATTTCATAGCCGGCCAGAGCTTTGACCTTTTTTTCGATGTTAGGAAGAAGGTAGCTGATGCAGGAGAAGCGTATAATCCGTTGATTTTGATATACAAAATACCGGAAAGAACGCGGATAAAGTGAAATTCTGTTGATTCGCAATTGAATACCGGAAGAACACATGACAAGAGAAAACAAACCCTAATTTTATATTTATCAAAATTCCACTCCCCTCTTACTACATGAAATAGACTATTTATAGGCTACAAGTAAAGACACATTCATAAATAAAAGAGACTCTTGAAATCAACAACAATTAAAACTTATTAAAGTGCGACTCTTCAGTTTCAAGGAAGAACAACGCCTCTTCATCTCCATGCCTCTTCATCTCCATCAGTAGCAATCCTTCAGGCAGTGCTTGTTGAGATCGGTATAATCAATGCACATCCGCCATCCTCCTCCTCCTTTCTTGACCATCACCGGGTTGGCTATCCACGTCAGTGTTCTAAAAAACGATAAACGCTAGCAGGGCGGTGAGGTGGGGATTAGCGTCTAGGCGGCTAGATGAGCTTCTAGGCGGATTCTAGGCGGGCTAAGCGGATTAGGCGTAATATGTATATTTTTTTTACTATTTTAGTATTTTTACACAATGTCAATAATATAAACATGTACTAATTATTATATAATTCATGATTATAATTTAGAAGTTAAAAACATAAATATGCTAATTAATCTAAATTCAATAAACTTATATAAAGATTAGAAACCAAAGTCTAAGATAAAAATGAAATCCATAAGTTAAAATATATATGAAATCCATAGGTTTTCAAAAATTTATAATCTAATCTTCCATTTCTTCATTGCTATAGTCCTGCAAATTAACTTCATGCTCAATGTTTGAATCATCAAAATCGAACTCATCATCATAGTCCTCCTCACCCTCGGATCCATCCGATAAAAACTCATCTTCATCCACTTCTCTCACTTCCTTCAAATAAACATTCTTTCTTCGTTCATTCGATGATCGACTCACAAAATCTTCCAATATTTCCAAATCCCAACAACATAACGCACCACAACTTTTCTTTAACCATATGCATAATAAGATAATGGAATAAATTTACTTTAGTAAATCATCTACTTCGAAATTTAAACTTTTCATTAAAATAAGACATGAGTTTTTCATTAAAATATTTATACCAATGAATATGCCATTGCCACCACTACGGCACTACCCCACTAATTATACACCTCAACAATCAATAAAGTAATGGCTCAAGAACATAGGAATATAGGATGAATATGAAAGCCTATAACTCGCCTTTTAACTACACGCGCAGAAGCCAAAATCACCAAATCGATGGTGGGTAGCGGCGGTGGCGCAAGCTTGATGCTGGCTCATAGCGGCGATGGTGGGCCCGGTGAGGAACGGCTGTTGGCGCGGGCTCGTGAACAGCTGTGTGGAGAAGAAGACTCGTTGCGGTCGCTGACTCGCCGCTGGAGGAGGTAAGTTTTGACTTTTGAGAAGTTTCAAATTTCAACCTTAATCCACTCAGCCCGTCCACCCTGCGCCCAGCCCGCGAATCGTGCACAACCAATTCTTCCGATTCTTCCGACTTGGGCCGCCTAGGCAGCTAATTTTTAGAACATGCCTAGTCAGACCGTCTTGGCCAAAATCGAGTTGGGAGCCCGCCGTCTAGCGCCTAGGCGCCGCTTAGGTAGCCGCCTAGGCCGATTTTTAGAACACTGATCCACGTCGGATACTTGACTTCGAAAAGTATTTGCGCCTCCAAGAGTTGATGCACTTCGTCACGTATGACTTGATTTCGCTCCGCCGCAAAGATCCGCTGTTTTGCCTAACCGGTTTAATATCCGGGTCGATGTTGAGCCGGTGGGTGATGATGCTTGGTGAAACCCCGGTCATTGATCGCTCTCACTTTTGAGGGTGAGGGAGATGCAATGATAATCGATGTGTATAATCGAGTCGAATCCACAGGGAATGTTATGGCGTAAAAGTTTCAACTAGTAATCTAGCTATTTAACTACTATCCAAGCTACCAACTAACATGTTTTTGTGTTTTTCCTTTCAATGATTAAATAAACTAAATAACAATGAAAAGTAAGCAACTAGATATCAATAACTAATAACAAGCGATTAAAAATCAATAGGGAAGAGTTTGGTTCCAAATATAATCCAATAATCACTAGAAGCCTAGGTTTAAGAATTTGCATGGATTAGCCATTTTAATCTAATTCATGTGGGAGTTCTATATATAGTAAACATCAATTCTTCTCTCGAAGCAATCAATATTAGTGGATTAACCTACGACATTTATCTCCGCTAGGTCTCAAGATGCATAAATTAACTCCAAATAGCTCAATTAATTATCTAGAAGCTCCTACTAGCAAGAATTACTAATATGGTGTGATTTAATGCCAAGTGTTACGAATTAAAGCCTCCTAAGCATTTAACCAAACACATTGTATGCACTCAATGATGGCCAATTAATCATGCAATAATATTCAAGACCCAAATCACAAAACATATAAATTAGAAGGTAAATCCAATAACAAAATCTAAAAACCTAGTTTTCTAGATCATATCTTCATATATTGGAACCAAAGGGAAATTTAGCTAGACATAATTGAAGAAATTAAACCATGAAAATAGATGAAATCATAAGGAAAAGAAAGAGAACTAAACAAGGAAGAAGAATTTGTGCTTGAATTTAAATTCCAACAAGTGTAGCTCAAGCAATCATGAAAATACTAAAGATGAAAGTATAAAATCTAATTAGGGTTCTTGGGATGTAAAAGTATGGAAAAGATACATGAAAAAGGGAAGAATTTGGGGTTAAATACATTAAAAATCAGATTTCGGTTGAGTTTGGGCAAATCGGTGCGAGTCCGGACGAGTTCGGGCGAGTTTGGGCGAGCCAAACTCGCCCTTAAGTTGAATTCTCGCGCAACCGGCGGCCTGGTGGGCTGCCGGTCCAGGTCGCCGTCCTCTCTGTGGTCCACGGCGGTCCAGGGGTCGCCTGACCGGCGGTCTGGTAGGTTGGCCGGCGGCCTGACAGGTTGCCGGTCCGCCGTGCATTGACCGGTCAACTGGTTTCTTCATCTTGCGCGACTTTGCCATTTTCGCTCGTTCTCTCTCGTCTGAACTCCGATTCTCGATCTGTTTTTTGCTATGGACTTCTAACTGTTTAGTATGTTTTTGTGTGAATTTTCTAGTGTTTTGAGAGTCGTTTTTAGTTTCTTTTGGTTCGTATTTCTTGTTATTTTCTTGTGTTTTAGGTGAAGTTGGGGTCGAGAGGAGAATGGTTCGAAAGATTAAAGAAGAGGGCATGTTTTGGATGTTTTGAAATGAAACGGTGAATGTCAAGTGAAGAAGGATAAAAGGAATCGAAGCTTGTTGAAGAAAAGGAGAAACGAGAAGAGAAGAAGAAGAAAATAAGTGAAGAAGGCCGAAGAGGCAGCCAGCGGGTCGCTGGGCTTCAGCGGGCCGCTGGGCCTGCCAATTAAGAAAAATCGCGAGAGGATTGCCCAGCGGGCCGCTGGACCCTAGCGGGCCGCTGGGCCGGGCCGATTCTTAATGTTATTTTCCTTATTTGATTAGGTTTTTGAAGACCTATATATATGTAAACTCTTATGAACGAGGGGACTCTTAGATTTTTAGCTTTCTAAAAACCCTAGTTTAGTTTAGAGCATTGCTTGGGAAGATTGGGAATCCGGATTCAAGTTCTTGCAAGTTTAATTCAAGTTTTCATTTTTCCTTTAGTTCCTCGTTCTTCGTTCGTTTAAATTCTCATAAGCTTAGTTAAAATTCTTAGATTAAATTTTAAGTGCTTTTCATGTTCTCTTGTTTTTATTTTTCTAAGATTCAAACTTTGTTTAGTTTTTTCTAGATTTAATTTAATAAGCATGTTTAGGTTTCTTTGCACTAGTGTAGATTTATTTGCTTTCTTTATTGCTTTCTTTTCAATTCATGCCTAGGTAGATTTATTGTTTTTACATAGTTTTTAATCTCAAGGTTTAAGATTAATTGCTTTTAATTGCTTTCTTTCATTTTAAAGCCTATGACTTAATTCAAATCCAAAACCCCCCTGTTTTTTACTTGCTTTCTTAGGGTAGATAATCGCACAATTGGTTTCCCTGTTAAGCTTTCCTTGAGATTCGACTTAGGGTTCATCTTACTGGTACTACGATAGACCTAGTCCTATTGCTAGCACTATTTTGGGTGAAACAAATTTTGGCGCCGTTGCCGGGGAAAGCTTTAGGCGATTAATTGTGTGATTTTATTTTCTGTTTTAAATATATAAAAAAAAATTTAAAAAAAATTAAAAAATTAAAAATAAAAATATTTTCTTTCTTTGTTTTTGATTTTCTTTCTTTCCGTCGGTGCGTTTAATCTGTTTGTTGAGTGTTGTGCATGCGAGGTACCCGAGGTCAAGGAGAACCATTGGCACCTTTCGTTGATAACATTCACTGTAAGAAGGACATTCTGGCAGCAGTGTCAACATCCAAGGAAAGAGGAGCATTAAAGAACTCTGACGACGAGTCTAGCATTCTCGATACACCAATTGTTGAGGAAAAGCTAGCACACTCGTTGGAACAGCCGATTATAGTAGTAGATCCGGAGATGGCAGAACTTCCGATTTGTCAATTCGGCAGGCCCACAGTCATCACCGCTACGTCAGCGATTGCCCTGACTACTCCTGTCAGGGATCATGAGCTCAAACCGCAACATCAGAAGCTACTCCCCGAATTCCATGGCATAGAGAATGAGGACGCCTTGGATTTCATTGAGGAATTTTGCTCGATTGTCCACAACTTCCCATTTGGACAAATTACTGAGGAGCAATTGAGGATGAAATGCTTCCCATTAGCATTGAAGGATCGTGCGGAGACATGGTACCGGTCTCTTCCACCCAATTCACTAACTACTTGGGGTGCAGTCTGCGAGAAGTTCATGCTCAAGTTCTTCCCTAGCAAGAAAACATTTGAGCTCCGGTCCAAGATCATGCATTTTTCCCAAGCACCTGACGAGGAATTCCACGAGGCATGGGAGAGATTCCAAGGATTGCTGCAAAAGTGCCCACACCACAAGTTCGAGAATGAGATGCTGCAACAATTCTTCTATGAGGGCCTCAATCGAACGACTCAAAATTTGGTGGATAGTGCAGCAGGAGGAGATATCACTGAAAAAACTGCTAGGGAGTCAACTGCAATCTTCGAGACTGTGGCAAAGAGTTCGCAAAGGAAGGCGTCTCGAGGATCAAACAGTGAGGGAAACATGGCTAGCATCGGTTCTGAGATGAAGAAACAAATGGCAGCGGTACTTAGAAAGATGGAGGATCTCGAGATGAAAGCATTCTCAGCTCAACCACAAACACCATCAACTCCTCCGGTGCAAATTCTCAAGCCCACCACACCTCCGGTTCAAAAAGCTGTCTCTTATGTTCAAGAGCCCGAAATAGAGGTGTGTGATGTTTGTCAACAAATGGGGCACCTTGCTGATTTCTGCCCGAACATGGGCAATTTTACTTTTGAAGGAGGAGCGGAAGTTTTTGCTGCACAAGGTTATCAACCTCAAGCACCTCCTCAACAAACTCAACCATGGAGAAATCAACAAGGAATGGGGTATCGACCGCAAGGGCAAGGTACGAATCAAAACTTTCAACAACGTCGCCAACCTTCCCAATACCCTCAAAACCAAACTTACTACACCACATATCAACAATATCCACCTCAAAATCAACCCTACACCACACAGAACCATACCTATTACCCTCCTCAAAACCAACCATACTCATCACAACCACCTAAAAACTAAACTTACTACCCTCCACAACAACCCTATCACCCTCCACAATACCAACCCAACACTCGACCTCATCAAACTCCACCACCGCAACAACAACCCGTCTTGCCTAGTCCACCGGTTGTACTTGCCCTTCCGGCACCCCAAGCTCAAGATCCATTAGCGTCGGTGCTTTTGAGGCAAGATAGTCAAGAGGCGACAATGAAGCGATTCGAAACGGTACTTGGGCAAATTTCTGGAACTTTGAATCAATTGCAGCAAGATGCACAATCCGGAAAGATCCCAGCTCAAGGCCTTCAACCGCATCAAGTTCAAGCAGTGACTGTTTTGAGAAACGGCAAAATTTTTGACAATAAAGTCAAAATTCCCGAGAGTTGTTCCCAGCGGGTCGCTGGGCCCTAGCGGGCCGCTGGGCCCCTAAAAAATGTTTTGCCGAGAGCCGACCCCAGCGGGACGCTGGACCTAGACGATTCTGGCGAGCAGGCTGTTTCGAAGCCTAATTCCGAGCTTCACAAATCTCCAAATCCGTATGTTCCTCCCATTCCATTCCCAAGTAGGCTCAAGAACAAGAAGCAGGATCAACAATTCGAGGACTTTTACAAGATGTTGTCCAAGGTGAATGTGAACTTGCCATTTCTTGATGTCATCCGAAACGTTCCAGCCTACGTTCGATTCTTCAAAGAGTTGGCATCGAAGAAGAGGAAGTATGAGGAGGCTGAGCAAGTGACCGTGTCGGAAGTTGCAAGTTCGATCATGCAAGAACCTCTACCTCAAAAGTAACGTGATCCGGGAAGTTTCGTCATCCACATTGCTTTGGGAAACGGTAAGCAAGCATCAGGTATGTTGGATTTGGGTGCTGGAATAAATCTCATGCCTTACTCTATTTTTAAACAATTAGGGTTAGGTAATTTGAAATCCACTCGCATGACTTTGCAACTTGCTGATCGTTCTATTCGTTATCCTAAGGGAGTTGTTGAGGATGTGTTGGTTTGTGTGGGTGGGTTAATTGTCCCTGTTGACTTTGTGGTGCTAGAGATAGGGGAAGTTCATGAAGATGGTAAGGAGCACACACTCTTATTAGGTAGACCATTCATGGCCACTACTAACACTTTGATTGATGTGAAGAATGGAACTATTAAGATGTCTGTGTTAGGAGAGGATGTGTCTTTTTCTGTGCATAAGAATGCTATATCTTCGGCTAATCATAATGATAATTGTTCTTATATTGATATGATTGATGCCTTGGCCGAGAGTTCTTTTGTGCAGGGGAATGATGATGAGATGAAGGAGGTGTTCTGGGGTTCCGGTGATGATGAAGAATGGCAAAGAATGGAGCAAGATCTTGGTTTATCCGTTCTACTTCCTTTACCTGAGCCAACACCGGAGGAGAGGGAACAAATCAAGAAAGAGGAAGAGAAAGTAGAGTTGAAAGAGCTTCCATCACATTTAAAGTATGCCTTTTTGGAGAATGAGGAGAGGAAGCCGGTGATCATTTCAAGTTCGTTAAGCAAGGAAGAAGAGGGTGATCTCCTTCAAGTTTTGAAAAAGAATAAGCTTGCCTTCGGTTGGAGCTTAGCGGACATTCGAGGAATCAGCCCTACCACATGCATGCATCGCATCAACCTCGAAGAAGGAGCTCGTCCTAAGAGGGATGGTCAAAAGAGGCTCAACCCAATTTTGATGGAGGTCGTGCGAAAGGAGATTTACAAGCTATTGGCGGAAGGAATCATCTATCCCATCGCCGATAGTGAGTGGGTCAGCCCGGTGCATGTTGTACCAAAGAAAGGAGGGATCACCATTTCTACTAATGAGAAAAATGAGTTGGTGTCTACTCGTCCTGTTACTGGATGGAGGATGTGCATTGACTATCGGAAGTTGAATGCTTCCACCAAAAAGGACCACTTTCCTCTTCCCTTTATTGATCAAATGTTAGATAGATTAGCTGGACAAGATTTTTATTGTTTTCTTGATGGTTTGTCAGGCTACTATCAAATCGCCATAGCTCCGGAGGATCAAAAGAAGACGGCGTTTACAAGCCCATTTGGAACGTACGCATACCGGAGGATGCCCTTTGGACTCTACAATGCCCCGGGTACGTTTCAACGTTGTATGATGTCTATCTTTTCGGAGATGATAGGTGATTTTGTTGAGGTGTTTATGGATGATTTCTCTGTCTTTGGGTCTTCTTATCATGATTGTTTGCATAAGATAGAGAGAGTTTTGGAGAGATGTATTGAGAGTGGTCTTACTTTGAGTTGGGAAAAGAGTCATTTTATGGTAAAAAGTGGAATTGTCTTGGGACATGTTGTTTCGAGTCGTGGGATAGAGGTCGACAAAGCAAAAGTGGAGGTGATTGAAAAGTTACCTCCGCCTCGTGATGTCAAAGGAATTAGGAGTTTCTTAGGTCATGCCGGTTTTTATCGGCGTTTCATTAAAGATTTTTCTAAGTTGAGTCAACCTTTGTGCCATTTACTTGCTCAAGATGTTCCTTTTCACTTTGATGAAGCATGCTTAGCCTCTTTTACCACACTTAAGGAGAAGTTAGTGTCTGCACCTGTTGTAGTTAGTCCTGATTGGTCACTTCCCTTTGAAATTATGTGTGATGCTTCAAATTCTGCAGTAGGTGTTGTGTTGGGTCAAAGAGTTGATAAGATGTTGCGTGTGATTTACTATGCAAGTTTAACTTTAAACCCTGCTCAAGTGAATTACACCACCGCTGAAAAAGAGATGTTTGCTGTAGTTTTTGCTTTAGATAAATTTTGTTCCTATATTATAGGGTCTAAGGTAATTATCTATAGTGATCATGGTGCTCTTAAACATTTGTTGACAAAGGCACAAGCGAAACCTAGGCTCATTAGGTGGGTTCTATTGTTGCAAGAATTTGACATTGAGATAAAGGATAGGAAAGGGAGTGATAATTTGGTAGCGGATCATTTGTCTCGTCTTGATACTATTCCTCCATGCTTAAATGATAATGCTATTCATGAATCTTTTCCTTTTGAGAATGTGTGTGCAATTGATATTGAGCCTTGGTATGCGGATATTGCTAATTATCTAACCGATAATGAGAAAATGCCTATACTACCCGAGCAAGGAAAGAAAAAGTTTCTTCATGATTGTAGGCAATATTTTTGGGAGGATCCTCACTTGTTCAAGATTGGGAAAGATGATGTTATTCGGCGTTGTGTTCCGGATCATGAACAAGTCGATGTGTTGAGAATGTGCCATGAAGAAGCATGTGGAGGACATTTTGGTGGCCAAAAGACTGCACACAAGGTTCTCCAAAGTGGGCTCTTTTGGAAGACACTGTTCAAGGATGCTCAAGCGTTCTACCAAGCATGTGATCGATGCCAAAGAGTGGGTTCAATTGGGAGAAGGAATGAGATGCCACTTCACCCCATCCTAATCGTTGAGATTTTTTATGTGTGGGGTATTGATTTCATGGGTCCTTTTCCAAAATCTAATGGGTTTGAGTACATTTTGCTTGCTGTCGATTATGTTTCTAAGTGGGTTGAGGCTATTCCCACTAGAACATGTGATTCTCATGTTGTCTTGAAGTTTGTACAGGAAAATATCTTGTGTAGGTTTGGATTTCCTCGTGCAATCATTAGTGACGGTGGCAAGCATTTTTGCAACAAGTTGTTTGACAAGCTCATGAAGAAGAATGGAATCACTCACAAGGTGGCGACTCCATATCATCCTCAAACCTCGGGCCAAGCGGAGACAAGCAATCGACAAGTGAAAGGCATTTTGGAAAAGATGGTCAAACCTTCGAGAAAGGATTGGTCGGAGAAGCTCAACGAGGCATTATGGGCATACCGGACTGCTTACAAGGGCGTTCTCCGCATGAGTCCTTATCGTCTAGTTTTTGGAAAAGCATGCCACTTGCCGGTTGAGATAGAGTACAAGGCGTATTGGGCGCTCAAACAACTCGATCTTACTCATGAAAGTGCTCGGAGCAAGAGGATGCTTCAAATGGAGGAGTTGGATGAGCTCCGGAATGAGGCTTATGAGAATGCGAAGATCTACAAGGATAAGATGAAGCGACTTCATGATAAACGTGTTCTTTTTAGGGAATACAAGCCCGGAATGAAAGTGCTCTTGTTCAACTCGCGTCTCAAGTTGTTTCCGGGCAAGTTGAAATCAAGGTGGAGTGGTCCTTATACCGTCGTCAAGGTGTTTCCATTTGGGACTGTTGAAATTATGGATGAAGCATCGGGCTCGACATGGGTTGTGAACGGACTCCGCCTTAAAGTATACATCGAGGGAGAAACTATGTCTAACACCATTGAAGAGACTTCAATCTCTGATCCCTCCTCTCCATAAGAAACATTCACATTCCGTCGAGCTAATGACGTTAAACAAGCGCTTTGTGGGAGGCAACCCACGTTTTTTTTGTTTATTTTTCTTGAATTTTCTTTTTATCTTGTTTTCTTTCATTTTATTAACTTTTCGTAATTATTTTGCAGAAATTAAAAAAAAAAAAAAAAAAAAGGTGGAATTTGCGAGAGCTCGGGCTAGTGGGTCGCTGGGCCCGAGCAGGCCGCTGGGACGTTTTTTTGGAAAAATTGCGAGAGCCAGGTCCAGCGGGATGCTGGACCCCAGCGGGCCGCTGGACCCGGTCAAAATTCGCAATTTACGGGTTTTTAACCCTGATTTCCTTCTTCTTTCTCCCACACACACCGAAGCCGCCTCCTCCTCTCTCAAATTCGCCCCATAGCCGCCGGTTTCCACCTCTCCAATCCTCTCCTTTCATCCACAATTGAAGATGCCTCGTGGTAGCAACCGCCCGGCTCGTTCCCAACACCCCGAGGAGGACTCACATCCCTCCAACCCACCTTTGTAGTTTTGGTAACTTGCTTATGGGGTCCTTTGAGGATTTGAAGCTTGATTGCCGAATTGTGTCGTCATTAGTGAAGTTTTCTCATCCTTTTCTCTTTACTTTTATTGCAATGGGGACATTGCATGTTTTTAAGTGTGGGGGGGGAGATGTAGAAATTTTGTGATAGGATTTATTTATTTTTTTATTTATTTGTGATTTGTTTTGCTTAATCCTTTTGTGAGTCTTTCAACATCTATGTGGATTGGTCAAGCATGAGTTTTGTTGTGATGATGAGGCTAATGATGATTGCTTGTTTTGATTGAAAACTTACTCGTGAGCATGTTAGGACTTGATAGATTTGATTGGTAAATATAGACTTTAGCCTCCACGAACATAAATCACCTTTTACCCTATGTTGTGAGATTCTATGCCTTGACTAAATGCATGATGATAGTCAAATTCCTTTCTTGTGCGTGAATGTTCAAGCATGCATAATTGTCTCTAGAACTTGCCTTGGTTTCTCCCTCGAGATTGCATCGTGTGCTTAAAAATGAAGAAATGATTCTAGGCCATCTTTCATAGCCTTTTCTTTCCCTTTTACCTTGTCCAAATTTGAAACACTAAAATCCTAGTTAGCCCCTTTGAGCCTTGGAGATCTATTACTTAGATCTAATTTCTTTGGAAAGCCTTGGGTAAGGAATTAACATTGGGATTGAGTTTTGGTTTGGATTGGGAGTGTGTTGTTAGAAAAATCTTTTGAAAAAGAGAAGAAAAAGGATTAGAAAATTGGATTGAGAAGTTAGAACCTCCTACTCATATAAGCTAAAAAATAAAATAAAAAATAAAAAAAAATAAAAAATAAAAAAAAATAAAAAAAGAGAAGAAGAATGAATAAGAGCATAAATGAGTAGGAAGTAAAATAGAGTTTTTGAAAGAAGTTTGGTGATGAATTTGAAGTTTTTGCCATGGTTTGAAGTAGTGTGGGGGGATCAAGAGTTGTTGGAAAGAAAGAGAGAGTTGAGTGAATTGAAACCTTTGGGGATTAACTCACTTTAGCCAAAAATTCCTCACCTACCAAAGAGCCTACATTATAACCAATAATAAGTCCTTTTTGATCTTTGTTTTGAGCACACACTTAAGCAATGGAGAGGGGAGACGATTTGCAAGCTTATGGTAGGCGTTGTGTTTGTATTGAATTGAGTGATTTGTTTTTCCTACCTATACACTTGAGAGATGAGGGTTCACTCATATAATTTCCATGTTGTGAGGATTCTTGTTCAAAGAGGCTAAATGTTGAAGTTTGCTATGAAAAGTTTGTTGGGAAGTTGCTTGTATCACTTGTATGCTTTGTAGAAAATACTGAAGCCTAATGCATTGTCATTTCATAATTCATCGCTTGATATCATATCTTGAGTATAGTTTGCTTGAGGACAAGCAAAAGATTAAGTGTGGGGGATTTGTTTAGTATGTTTTTGTGTGAATTTTCTAGTATTTTGAGAGTCGTTTTTAGTTTCTTTTGGTTCGTCTTTCATGTTATTTTCTTGTGTTTTAGGTGAAGTTGGGGTCGAGAGGAGAATGGTTCGAAAGATTAAAGAAGAGGGCATGTTTTGGATGTTTTGAAATGAAACGGTGAATGTCAAGTGAAGAAGGATAAAAGGAATCGAAGCTTATTGAAGAAAAGGAGAAACGAGAAGAGAAGAAGAAGAAAATAAGTGAAGAAGGCCGAAGAGGCAGGCCAGCGGGTCGCTGGGCTTCAGCGGGCCGCTGGGCCTGCCAATTAAGAAAAATCGCGAGAGGATTGCCCAGCGGGCCGCTGGACCCTAGCGGGCCGCTGGGCCGGGCCGATTCTTAATGTTATTTTCCTTATTTGATTAGGTTTTTGAAGACCTATATATATGTAAACTCTTATGAACGAGGGGACTTTTGATTCCTTAGATTTTTAGCTTTCTAAAAACCCTAGTTTAGTTTAGAGCATTGCTTGGGAAGATTGGGAATCCGGATTCAAGTTCTTGCAAGTTTAATTCAAGTTTTCATTTTTCCTTTAGTTCCTCGTTCTTCGTCCGTTTAAATTCTCGTAAGCTTAGTTAAAATTCTTAGATTAAATTTTAAGTGCTTTTCATGTTCTCTTGTTTTTATTTTTCTAAGATTCAAACTTTGTTTAGTTTTTCTAGATTTAATTTAATAAGCATGTTTAGGTTTCTTTGCACTAGTGTAGATTTATTTGCTTTCTTTATTGCTTTCTTTTCAATTCATGCCTAGGTAGATTTATTGCTTTTACATAGTTTTTAATCTCAAGGTTTAAGATTAATTGCTTTTAATTGCTTTCTTTCATTTTAAAGCCTAGGACTTAATTCAAATCCAAAACCCCCCTGTTTTTTACTTGCTTTCTTAGGGTAGATAATCGCACAATTGGTTTCCCTGTTAAGCTTTCCTTGAGATTCGACTTAGGGTTCATCTTACTGGTACTACGATAGACCTAGTCCTATTGCTAGCACTATTTTGGGTGAAACACTAACGAACCCCACTTCGACATGGAATAATTTAATTAGCCAAATAAGTTCTCCATTATTCATGCAAAAAGCATAAAAAGACTCGAGAGAACAAGGAAAACATAAATGAAATCAAACTAGTGAAACCCTAACTTTATAACTTTGAAATTCCACATTTTTAAGCACAAGTTTCACTCTAATTAAGCTCGATTCTTACTCGTTTCTGGCCCTCGATCCTTAGCTACATGAATGCTCTTTCCAATTCTTACAAAAATATATCGAAAACTGAAAGAAAATGAGAAAAGTAAAAAGTATGCTACAAGTTAAGAAACCCTAGCATTTTTAACATTTAAGCACATAAATTGAGACTCAAACACATGCGAAATACACTTGACATGCACATAAAATACGTGTTAATCAGTTATATTGAGGGGTGACCAAGCGAAGATGTCTCTGAATTCCCTTAGAAGTTGGACGACATGCTCTCTCAGTTGAGGTACTCCAGTAAAACCTACTTTGACGACCTTAAGAGGATCATCTTCGTACAATGCGACCTCTTCAACTAGGGTGCCTTGAGCAGACGATGTCTCTTCTAGTTCCAACTCTTTGGGCTTCGATAATTGCTATGCCTGTGGGTGCTGAGTCAACGCCTCAGCACCTCTTAAAGTAACTTGCATGCATTCCTTGGCCCATTTCTGATCTCCTCGGATTACAGCCACTCCTCCCTTTGTGGGAATCTTCATCGTCAAGTGATATGTTGAGCACACGGCCCTCACCATATTCAACCAATCTCTACCCAATATGATGTTGTACGGTGAGTAGGCCTTCACTGTAAAAAATTGTACCACTTTAGTGGAGCTCGTCGGCGCTTTCCCCACTGTGACTGGGAGCCCAATGACTCCTTCCGGGCGTTTCTTCTTGTACAAAGCTCCGCAATGGAAGTGGTACCGGTGTAAGATGTGCCTCTTCGATCCCTAATTTGTCGAAGTAATGTTTGAAAATGATGCTTACCGACGCACCGCTATCGATGTACACGCGATGAACCAATTTGTTGGCGACCCTGGCTTGAATTACGATCGCGTCTTGGTGTGGTACTATGGCTGGTACCGGGTCATCCTCTGAAAAGACGATGGCCTCGTCCCTTTTTAACCTCTTGTGTGCGGGTTCGCCCGCCTGTGGACTTCAGGCCTCAGCTTTTAGGGATGACTTCATTGCGCCGAGGGAGAGTCCCGTGATGGCAGTTATGACTCCGTCAAATTGAGGCTCGTCATCCTCTTCATCGGGATCCCACCTTGCTTTTTTATCGGCATAGGGGCCACAGCTTTCTCTCCCTTTGTCCTACCCTCGCTTGCCCTTATTTTGACGAGGTGCTTCGTATTGGCCGGGACGTTGGCTTCGATCTTGGTACTTTCAGAGAACCCCGTTACGTACCAGCCTTTCGATGTCTACCATGAGGTTCCTGCACTCCTCCGTATCGTGTCCATGATCCTCGTAAAAGGAACAGTACTTGTCCTTAGATCGGCACTTCGCTCCTCCTGACATGGGGCGCGGTTTCTCGAACATGTCAGCATGGAGTTCGTAGATCTCAGCCCTAGACTTAGTCAGTGGAGTGTATGTTTGCCCTGGATCTTGACGTGGACCAAGCCTGGACTCTATAGGGCCTCATTGTAGCCTGTCGAGGGCGTTGCGTTGGCCTCGGCCTCGGTCTCGATCCTCTTCCTTTTTCTTTTTGTCGGAGGGTTCGGCCTTGTCAGCTTCACGTTTTCTCCTATTAGCTTCATCAGCCTTTGCAAACTGATTTGCTATTCGCCAAAGTTCCGAGGCAGTATTGGGCTCATACTTGACGATCTCCCTATATAAGGCACCAGGTAGGATGCCATTTTGAAAAGCCGAGATGATAAGTAGGTCGTTCACATCCTCGACCTTTAGTCTCTCCTTGTTGAACCTGGTCATGAAATTACTGATGGACTCTCCTCGTCCTTGGCGCACAGTGAGGAGATGAGCCGATGTGGTCTTCGACTCGGCCTTTTAAAAGAATCTTCGGAGAAAGGCCTTCATCAGATCTCGATACGATCCGATACTGCCAGGTGGTAAGCTGTCGAACCACCTACAGGCGTTGTCTATCAGCAACTCTGGAAACAGCTTGCACATGTGGATTTCGCTGAGTTGTTGATTGATCATGTTGTACTGGAACTGCGAGAGGAAGTTTTATGGATCGCGCAAGCCGTCGTACGGAGTGATGTTTGGTACCTTGTACCTTTCCGGGAGGGGAGTGCGAAGTATATTAGCTGAAAAAGGGGTAATGATCCTCCCATATGCATCAAACCCTCCTCCTACAAAGCTGTCATCGTCAGAGAATGATGATGACTGATGCCGATGTGGACCGACCCTTGCCGGTCTGCGATGATCATCCCTTGTACGATTGGCTTGGAAACCAGCTCGCTTAGGGGTATTTCTCGCATGATGGGTACCAGCAGCTGAAAACTGGTGGATTTAGATCGCTGCGATCTGGACGAGGCTTCGTACTCCCTGTCTTCGGGTTGAGGCCGACCTTATTTCCGATTGAGGAACCGGAGGAAGCTCTCTTGGTTTTCTTCGAGGAAGCTTTTGACGGCTTCGTCGAGGTTTTACTGCGTATATTGGGGCTCCTCCCGTGTTCATCTGCTGTTTTGGTCGCCTTTTTCCTTTTCCGTGATGATGGGGTTGCCGTGCTCATCCAGATCTTGAAGGTCTCCTTCAGGGGTCTGATCTCTTACCGGTTCTTTCCCAGTTCGATGGCCTCCTGCGTCTTTGTTATTGTTGTTGTTGTTGTTGCCATCCACTGCCTTGGAGGCAGTTGATCGCGTAGGTCTTACCATGGCTGCTAATTCCCCAAGAAAATGTTGATTAGAAGCACGATTAAAAAGTTTCCCACAGACGACGCCAGTGATCGATCTAGTTTTCGTAGGGTGTTTAATGAGCGTAACGAGATTGCAAAAAGAACACAAGGAAATAACGTGGTTCGATCTATTAGAATAGATCTACGTCCACGGAGCAAGAGTATGGATCTTTATTGAGTAATATGAGTGTTGATTCCAAGATTGTTCTCTCCTCTCATTCTAAGCCCCTATTTATAGATGATCATATGGAGTTTGATTCTAATACAATATCTATTCCTATAAGGACTCAGAGCTTATCTTGATCTTTATGATAAACATCCGAATCTTCTACATGTGTTGGAGTTCGAATTGTAGTCGATAAAGAAGTCCTCCTTGTCGATAAAGAAATCCTCCTTGCTTGATGAAGAAGTCTCTTACTTGGGCCGAACTTGCATAGACCAAGCTTAATATCATGGCCCATTTATACTGGGCCTAATGCTTAGGCCTAGTAGTTGGGTCATATCCTATCATTAAGAAATGTTAAGTGTAATTAGGGATTTACTAATTGTACCAGTTAAACCCTAATTATTTCCCAAAAAGTAAATGAGTCATATAGCGTGGAATGTCCCAAAAAAGGAAAATGGGCGCGGGACAGAGGGAGTATATCACAATATTTTGTTAAAATTAGGGATTAAAATTGCACTATCAATGAATTTGTTAGCATTCAAAAAATATATACTCCTTATATTTTTTTAAAGACAATTAGGTAAATAAGAGATTATATGTGCAACGGACGTAATCACTGCTAGTAGTAATAAAAACGTATCAAGTAGAATAAAAGGAGATGTGAACGGAATGGTATCCTCTATACCAACTATTGTGTTCCAATTGTGTACCAAATATTAAAATTTATTAGTTTTATAATATTTTTTTTAAATAAAAAATTGTTATATTATAATAAATCATAATAAACATGTATAGCTAAAAAATGAATTTTTTTTAAATAATATACCCTAATTTTGGATTTATCAACCCTATTTTAGCTAATAAAATTGAAATTAAATGTTAAAAATAATTATAAACCCTAACTTGAATGAGTGAACCCTAGAAAATAATTATAAAATTAAACTAAATCATTATAAATTAAAATTATTGAATAATAATATATAAAACTAGTAGAAATTAAAATTTGGTATATAATTAGAACACCAAAATGGGTATAGAGGATCCAATTGGATATGAACATATTAGAAATTAAGACTGCACATGATAGATAAGGAAGCCTTTTCAAACCCAAAGGTATTTTTATTAGCACCCTATCTATTACAATATCTAAAAGATGAATTGTTGCAAAAAATTACAAGTTTGCCACATTCCCGCCTAAACTAATGGCACAATTTAATCTGTTAAGGCTGTTTGTTTCGGGGTAATCAGGAAAGGGAAACGGAATCAGGAATCCTGATTCCCTTAGTTAATGTTTGGTTTGCAGTTTTGGTTCATTCCCTTTTCTTACTTTTGGGTATTGAATTCCCCCATAGCCTTTTCATTCCCCTCTCAAGACAAGGGAATGGGATTCCCTTTCCTTTATATTGTCTTCTTTCTTTAATTTTATATAATGATAACACATTATAACATTATATTATTATTATTATAAATATATTATATTTAATTAAAATTATCATTAATGTAATAAATATTATATTTAAATTATATTATATATATATATATATATATATATATATTATATTAAAATAAATTATAGTATAATTAAACAAATAGTAGTATTATATTTACCTAAATATTATATTTATATTTAAAATATAGAATAATTAAATAAATATATTATAATATAATAATAATAATAATAATAATAATAATATTATTATTATTATTATTATATTATATTATATTATTTAAATAATGATAATTCATGCAAATATATATTTTGTTACTTATATAATAATATATTATTAATATATATATATATATATATATATATATATATATAATAGAATTTCAATTCTCTTTCCTGTCCCAACCAAACAAACTGGAAAATAGGGAATCATTCACATTCCTTTAATTTCCTTTCCCTACTCAAAACAGTGTCTTCACATCTCAGCTCATTGTGTAAAAGATAGCACCACATCATTGCCAAAAAAAAAAAAAAAGTTACGTGTTGCATCAATTTTCTGATTTATGGGGAAGCTGTACGCCTTCAAAATTTAAGAGTTCTCTTACTACCAGAAAACTTCCTTTTATATATTTTACTACTTTTTCTAATATATATATTTATTTCTCTCTATATATGTATATATATGTTTATTTTATTTCTACTTCTTCAAAAGAGAAACAAAAGTATAAGTGTGTAGCCTCTGAAATGAACCTGCAATATAGGTTTCATCTATATAATATATAAAAGTAGAATTGTTAACAAAAAAATTGTCTAATGATTTATCTAGATGATTTATTCCAAAATTGTCTAATGGATTTGGTAATAAATACTACATCACTATATTTATTATTATAATTTTTAAACAATTTGACAAGAAATTTAAAGGTCGCGCCACGTAAAACTCGAACCGTAGACCTGTAGTCTCAGACATTAATCCCAATACTACTAGGCCAACTCACACTGAGTACTATATTTTAAATTATAAATAGTGCTTCATTCTTAGCTAATATATCTATTTTTACATTAAAATATTTTATTAATTTCTTAATTTTGCTATATCCATATTATTTATTTACATTTTCAATTTTATTTATAATTGATATTTTGTGTAAAATTGTGTTGTCACAATAGAAAACTTGAATATATTGGCATAAACAAAACTAGTTATTAATTGAACTTTTTTTTAGATGATAGTAGTACATATTTAAAGCTATTGATCGAAAATTTTACTTGATCATGACGTATTACTTAATTTTTTAATGTATTATTATATTTTCGAAGATAATGAAAATTAGATGAGAACGATGATGTAAGTTTTATATATACTGTAAGAATTTTTGAGATTTAGTTACCTTTTTGTAATTTTTTTGAAATGAATTTATATAAAAAAATGAAGTTTATTAAGGGAGAATGATTATAGCGTGAGAGAAAGGGAGATGTTTTTATTATTATTATTATAATATTACCTTAAACAAAAATCTTTGAAATTCATGCATTTATTTTAGAGGGTTTTATTTTAAATAGATTTTTGTTGGTCTCGAAAGTGACTAACACACGTAGAAGGGGGGGTGAATACGTGTGTTGAGAAGTGTTTAATTTCTCTTTCGTTTTTCAGCTTTTTTATCGAGTAAACGCTTCGATTGTTAGTGAGGCTTTCGAAGCTTCTCGCTCATGTCAGTATTGTGCGGAATGTGGTGAGTATAAATTTTCTTGCGAATTAACACCAAGTTGATATTTAAAGCGTGTATGTGTGTGTATGTAATAAATCAAAGATGTAAATAAAATAAATAGACACAAACACTTATAGTGGTTCGGAGAGCCTCTCCTACATCCACTCTATCCACGACGAGATGAATACCTTCACTTGGTATCCCTTGTTTTATACTTCCAAGGGGAAGTGATTCAAGGCTAGTAACAAACTTGCACTTGAATCCTCAGAGATTCACGGGTTCTCGAGAAGCCTTACAACAACAAATCTTTTCTACAAAAACTTTACAACCTTACAACTCAATCTAACACAATAGACTTGGTCTTGGGGTTTTTGGGTTTTCATAAATGAGAATCCTTTACAATGAAGATCACAGGTAAAGGGATAAGGATTCTCGAAGCTAGGTTATGGATATATGCGGTTGAACCTAGAAAGAAAGTAGTTGCAATACTCAAGAAAATTATTTCTTGACTACACACTAAAGGGAAACGCTTCGAAAGAACTAAATGAATGGAAAGGATAATTTGCTTGAGTTCTTGCGAGTAGAATGCTTGAATCGTTTGTACGTGCATTCATTTTAGTGTGTGCAACTCCTTCTATTTATAGTAAGGAATCCTACTTCTCGTTGAGAGAGAAGAGGTTGCATGTTCCTTATTTCCCAAAAAAGTCGTTGGTGTCAGTTCCTTTTTCAGGCTTTTCACTCCAGTACTAGGAAGGGATGTTCGCCGCACCTCGGGGTATGGCAGTTTTCACCTAACCTTGATTTTTCGGACAGTAGCCGCATCCGTTGTGCAATAGTGTGTTGACACGTAAGCTTTATGCGGTGATGTGTCAGTCATCCGAACGTTTGAAAGTCAAACTTATCACACTAGCACTGATTGACATTTTAAGTCCAGCTCTAGATCAGAGACGCTTTGGGTGAGCTGACTTAAGAACGCTTTGCTTCTACTGAACGGAAGCTCGCTCTAAGCATCTTTATCTGAAGTGACTCTATGACGCTTTGTCAAACTTTACTGCTGACGATTTCACTGCTAGAGCCGTTTTGCTTCCTGACGCTTAGCGAACTCTGACTGTTTCATCCCTAGCGCTTCTATATTAAAATAAAAGCTTCCTAACATGCAAGCTTTGCTAAGTAACTTGTCTAGTTCATCAAAAATAATAAGAGAAATATTCTAAAGAGGGTTTTGGAATCGAATCAAAATAAATTATTTATTAACTTAATCCAAGTTCTCCCTTAATATAATATCCCAATAATTTTTATCCATGTAATTTCGTGTTTATTATATTTCAGTAACCATCGATCAAAGAATTAATCTCCCGTGCATCGCACGGGGGACAACACTAGTTAATACTCCCTCCGTCCCATCTAAATAGTTCATATTGCTTTTGGCACAGAGACCAATGTAAATAGAGATAAAGAATTTTAAAATAATATTAGTTGTGAGATAGATTTTTACCATTTTAGAAAAGTGGACTATTTAAATGGGACAGAGGGAGTAGTAAAAAGTTGAACACAATTCGCGCCTTACTTAGCCGTCCATGACAAAATGTGTAGCATTTGCATATGACGTGTATATTCTTGGACCATGACAAATATTTGAAATTATTTATTTTTCGTATTTGATTCAAATAACCACAAATAAAAAGAAAAATCTATTGCATCCATCAAAATATCTTCACAAAAGAGTACTAAAAGGGCAAAGAGGAGCGAAAATTTACAGCCGAAGACTCAACTTTCTCTGAGTCATCTTCTTCATCATCTTCCACACTAGCTAGCTACCAAAAAGAAAAAGATGCAGGCTTCTGCAGCAACTCTTCTTCTCCACAACGCACCTTCCTCATTCATCCCCAACACCAGCACCGATCCAAAAACGACATCGTTGAGCCACGCCAGAATCGGGAATCTATTGTTCCGACAAGAGAGGAAGTATAGAGCATGCAGAGCATCTTCGCAAGAGTACTTAGGCGTGACGGAGTTCAATCTGTACGAGCTTCTCGGGGTGGAGTCGTCGTCGGATACGAGGCAGATAAAGGAGGCTTACCGGTCGCTGCAGAAGCGGTGCCACCCCGACATCGCCGGCCCCCCCGGCCACGACATGGCCATCGTTCTTAATGAGGCTTATGCTCTTCTCTCCGACCCCACCTCCCGCATGGCTTATGATAGGGTATATCTACAATATCTTAACATATTACTAATATTAATCATATAGTATATGCAATAATTAAATCATACTTAATGTGTTGGTAATTGAATGAGTGGGATCGATGATCAGGAGCTTGCAAAAGTTGAAGACTTACAAGGGTACACAGGGAGGCCTATATATTCTACGTGGTCCGGTTCCGAAAACGAAGAAAGGGCCGTGTTCGTTGATGAAGTGAAGTGCGTAGGTTGCTTAAAATGCGCCTTGTTTGCTCAGAAAACATTTGCTATTGAATCGGTTTACGGTAGAGCTCGAGTCGTGTCTCAGTGGGCAGATCCTGAACACCACATCCACGAGGCCATCGGTGCTTGTCCCGTCGACTGCATATCGTAAGCACTCCGATCCGATCCGATCCTCACCTTTAGTCCATGTCCCGAAATTACTTGAATTCCCCCGACCTATTGGTTAGAGGGAAATCGTTCTAATTAACATATTGTTCATCTCTCTCTCCCCTCTTTATACATCAACATATATAGATTTGTCGAAAGATCCGAGCTGCCTGCCCTCGAATTCATAATGTCGAAGCTGCCCCGCGGCAAGGTTAGAATCGGAGCATCCAACACTGCAGGTGCTCGCACTGCAGATGTTTTCGATGAGGTGCAGAAGTTCCAAGCTAGGTATGCTCAACATACAGCTTCTAAATCTCACTCCAAGGTTCTCCCCTTCTTTCTCTCTCTAGTTTCAATTCCTTTTTGGATGGAAAAGAGAAGCATGAGTTGATGATTTATAGCAAAAACTCTTGATTGAAGGACTCTGAGTCTCAAAGTGCTTCGAGGCTCTCAGCCGTTCAAGCCATTCAGATGATATCAAACTGGCTGTATTGGCAATCCCCGACTTCCGGTGCTTCTCATCTAGCTATCCAGAAGTCGAATATAGGCACGAGTAAACACACTCCCCCCAATCTCAAGAAGCTCAGGGCTGCTGCAGAGGCCAGAAAACACGCCACAGCTACTTCTGCAGTGCATAAGGATACATCAGACAACTCTACTGAATACTGGGTGCCTTCAGCCCTGGCATTACCACAGCCGGTCACCCCCAATCCCAGTTCCAGATCTCAAGATGGCAACAGTACAAGTAGGAAAAAGAATCCACCAAGTAATGCTGGAGTGTTGAAAACGAAGAAGAAGAATCCGAGGATCCCTTTTGGCTGGGTTCTGCCATTGGGAATGTCTGTTGTGGCTGCAGTTGTAGTGAGCGGCCGGTTACAGCATGGAGAACCGGCCACCGGTGTGCAACAACATATGGCCGGTTCTTTGGCGTTGGAGATTGTTAATAGTCCTTGGATGCAAGTTGGCTTAGCCGGTGTTACATGGTACCTAATTGGTACCTACATGCTAGAAATAGTGGAAGCCCTTCGTCGAAAATGAGGAATGCATATGTATATATCTCTAGTTGTTTAGATACACATTATCTCTAGCTGATTAGAATTATAATCTAGTTTCTACTCCTTATATATATACACAGCAATCTATGTAATTGTATGGTATACATGTTATACAATATTACTCTCATCTACACACAGCATAAGTTTAGATGTTTTGTAAAAATAAAACTCCAAAACACAGAATAAGACTTCAAGAAAGATAGGAATAGTTATTTTGATTTGTTAATAATAGCTGACCTTAAACTAATTCCACTGATTTGTACAAGTAGATCACATCAGAACCATTCAAATAATCATGAATTGGATTCTTTCCTAGATTAGCATATACTAAGGAAAAACAAACTAAGGGCATGCATGGAAGATGAGATTAGTTCATAGAAGTAAAATGGAACTGTACATTCTGTATGAAAATCAATCTGAAGCTTTTTCTACACCCTTCGACTTGTAAGGCGCAATTATATGAGTCGCTTGCTGAAGGGGGCTGAGCAACTCGTTGTCTATGCAATCAAACCTGCATGCGAATCGTCCCTCCAAAGATGAGTATGATAACGAAAACTCATTGGTATCTTCATTTTAATGAAAACCAGAAACTGAATATTAAAATTATGTATGTTCTCAGAGAACTCGTCTTCTGTCAATTGATTGATAATGTGACAGATTATAAAATGCATGAGAATACAAACATATTATATATGCTTTTATAAACCTATCTATATTTAGTGCAAAACTCATTTAAATTCATGCTAAGATAAAAAATAAAAAAAAGAGCATAGCTTTTTAATATAGTTGGAGATTGTTTACAGATAAACATTCAGTGTAAGAAAGAAAAGACTTACAATTTTCCACAAAACTTATCAGTAACTGCTGACAGGTTGATGACATTCATTCTTCTTTCCAAGACTTTCTCTTCTTTGTCTCTCGCAAAGGGCTCTTCCAGAATCATCGAGAGTCTCTCGATGTTTGCCTCGAGTTGCTGCTGTTGGTTTTCAAAAAGATTCTGCTTTATGGTCCTCTCCTCCGAGCTCTTTTCATTCTTAAAGAGCTCATCACCAAACATATAATACGCAAAGGGATATGAATACAAGAGAAACTTCCTGGATCTGATGAGCCTATGAAATCCATTCCATAGCCAGCTATAATCATTATCATTCAACTCTCTTGATTCCAGAATATCTATCTTCTCCTGCAGCTTTTCTTCCATATTTGCTTCAGCCTCGATAGAATCCATATGCGCTTTATAGCGATTGTAGTAATGAGTGTAGCGCCACACTTGTTTTCTTGCTTGCTGATCTTCTTCGCCATGCTTCTCCGTATAGCGCCCACAATCATGATTTTCGATTGAAGTGTAGGTGTGTGCTAAGCCAGTAGCACCACCACATAGCCAACTGCAAAATGAAGGTTGATGAACTCAAAATTAAAAAAAGAGATTAATCACAAAATTAGAACTGATTGAACTGTGCATAGCATGTGGCAATAGTGCCATTGTTATGCACAAATGCTAATACATAGCATCTTTCCAAACAGAAAACTTGAGAATATTTATTTAAAACAGAGAATTCTTGGAATATAAAGACAAGTTCACCCCCATAATTTATTTCATTAGTCTTAATACAATCTACTATTTCCTTCATGAACAGTATGTGCAGACTCTGGAAATTAACATCAAATCTCATATTTACAGCAGTGTGTATGTATGCAAGTTCAGAAAACACATAGAAGGGTGAAGAAGAAGAAGGCGAAGCACGTACCAAAAGGGCTGTCGACAAATGCAGACCACTAGATTGCATCCCCCATTCTTTTGCACAGGCTTATGGCATTTGGGACAGAATTTTGTGTTCAACGTAATCCACTCGACTGAATCAGATTCAACTGTGCACTTCCTCACCCAATTTTCCCACATCAAACAAGAACAAGGCGAGTGCGGTTGAGAGGAACAGTTGAAACAGAACTGTGTGCCACACGGGCATTCGACGTCACAGTTTTTATCACCATCAACACTAATTGCATTCCCACAATGAGGAACACTGGGGCACCATTTCACCCTCTCATTATCTTCGATGAAAGACTCCAAGAGGAAACGATCAAACTTCTCCGCCACTCTTGGATCCCTTGCACTCACTAGGCTTCTGATGCTTCCCTCATCACAGATTGAGTAGCACTTGTAGGCCATGCAAGCAATTTTTCGACTCTGTCCGTCGTTTATCTTGACTATGAAGTGTTCTGTCCAACCTACGCAGCACAAGAAAAACCAAGAAACGGATAAGTTTATCAATGTTCTGTCCAACCTAAGCAGCACTCGAAAAACCAAGAAACGGATTAGTTTATCTTGACTATGAATGTTCTGTCCGAACTAAACAGCACAAGAAAAACCAAGAAACGGATAATTTGATGGGACAGAGAACACAGATCGAAGAAACAGATATAGTGGAACATCATTTCTTTTCAAAATCATTAACTATGCTGAAACTATTATACATTCCATATGACAAGAAAAGAACTAAAACTGCCTGCGGAAACGAGTTCTGATGCCTTCCACCTACAAGAAATTCATAAGAAGAAGATAAGAACTTATAAAGAAAATGCTCAACTCCTTACATTCATTGCAGAAACAATGACCACAGTCCATTGTTGTCGTCTTATTTGTGGAAAACTCCTCGTAGCAAATTCCACATGTAATTTTGGAGGAAACATGAGACGATCCAAGGCTGGTGTTGTCTGAAATTGACAATCCAGTTTCTGCATACAACTTTTCTTCTCCTTTCTCGACGAATTCTGTGAAGATCTTATCAGCATCCCAACAATAATGGATAAGCAAAGTTCTTGCTTGATGTTCCCTTAAGGAGAGCAAGTCCATCACTCTTTGCAACTCATCTCTCTAAAAAACTCCATGCCACATATAGTTAGGTTAGAGTTATATGCATAATTAGTAACTGGGATAATGTACTATGATCAGTTCACACACCTGAGCAGCCAAAAGTGATTCCTTTGTGATTACCTTCAAATTATGAAAATAAATAAATAAAACGTTCATCATAAATAAACATAGATCAAAATTGCAGTCTTCATAAAAAGCCACACCCAAATATATAATTTAAAATAAATCCAAATGACAAACTGTTTCCAATAAAATAAATCATTAAATTTCAGTTTCAATAATATGGAAAAAGTATCAATTGACATCATCTTCTTCTTCTGTTGTTTTTCTTTTTCTACGAAAACTCAAGATTGAAATTTGATCCTCTTAATATGCATAAATACCTTACAAGACAAAGGTTTGCAGGAAAGATTAATTTGGTGAATAGTTTCTTCAAAGCCTAGTGCTAGATCGTCATCATCATAAGATTCAGCATCGTCGCTGCTTCCATATCCATAATCCTCCTCCTCCATCGCCACGCCAAATCTTACGTAACAACTGCCGGTTTTTGTTTTATTTAGGTATTGAATTTACGTTCAGTTGATCGTAAGAGGTTTAACCAAACATTAGGGTTCTAGATTTTATAGGTGTATTGTATAATTGGTACCTTAATACAACCACACACATACAAATATATTCTTATCCCGTGCACGAATTCTTTTACGAATCGACTTAGAAATACAATGAACTTTCTATTTTAAGCAAATCATTAGCAATATTTGTTAGAACTAGGTATACAATGGCCAACGGGCAATGCAATCATTATTGCTATATATCGAAAATCTTAAATAAATATTATTAAAAAAAACCTTGACGGGCTGGGTCAGACTAGACCCGAAGCGAGCGGGCTGATCCGAATCCTGACGAATAAGGCTCCGGTTAATAGCAGGTTGGGTCCAAAACCAGGACCGTATAATCTCTTATATATATATATATATATATATAACACGAATCTTTCAATGAAAATCAATTTCAATAGCGATTTTGTAAATATGTGTAACTTTAAGGATTAAAAAAAACAAACAGCCGTTTAATCTTACTATCAGTTATTTTCGCATATGCATGATCTCCAATTCTACATTTTTCTCTCCCCTCCTTCCTTCTTCTCTCTCTTCCCTAATTCTTTTCAATTCTTTTCTTTTATTTTATTTTTTGGTTGCAATTTTGTAACAACCCGTAAAAATCCGTCCTGGAAAATTTCGCCCCTTGATTTTCATTAATAAATTTTGGAGCTAATTAAAAATATAATACTATTTAATTAGCTACTTCCTCCGGCTCAGAGATATTGAGCCCTTTCATATTGATATGTAAGGTATAAAATAATGAAAGGGTCAATATCTCTGAGACAGAGGAAGTAATATATTAAATAGAGCTCCATGATGAATTAAGCAGTATTATCCGGAAATGAGAGAGAGTGGCAACTTCATGACACGATCCGGAGAGATATTTAGAGCTCTAGTATTATTGGTTATGGCTAATGAACAAGCTAAGTGAACTCGGATGAACTAGTAAGTGATTAAGAAATTATTCTTCGACTGCCGTAGTAGTCTAGTGAATTCTAGAATAACGAAGGTGTTATTCGATGTATGTGTAAGAGCCGAGCATCGTATGATGATATGATAAGATAAATCACGTGTTATATGCTTGATAATATGATTATGTGGCTACATGAACGAATGTGTTCACAATTAAATGTGGAGTATAATTTAATAGATAAAGTGATCGAAAATCACTTATACGTGGATGGTGTTTGATCAATCAACCACCATATATATTTTATACATTATTACAATGAGGATTAGATACATAATAGCATGAAAATAGTGTATGAGTACTCTCCAAGTAACAAAACAAGTGGGAATAAATACATCTCTCAAGAGTGGACAAGTGTCATCCATGTAGTATTTTTGAGCATATATATAAATAGAATTAGTGTCAAAGGTCTTCATTCTCACCCCCCACATTTCAACTCTAGTGAGAGAAGCTCCCACCTCTCACTAGAATTCCGGCCAAGCCCCCTCCATCTTCAGCCAACGCCGCCGTCTCTTTGAAGATTCCGGCGACCGGAAAACCTCTAACCACCACCGATCACCACCAAACTCTCCCCTCCCCCATTTTCAAACCTCCTAAATCCAAATATGAACTCCATTTCATGATCAAGGGGCTGCAAATCCTCCATGCCAGGGCCGAAAGTATGATCAAGCTTCAACTTTGAAATTTTCTTGGATATCTATCGGTAATCTTCTTCCCTTTAATGTTATGAGCTTGGATATAGATGAGATATGTTGATATGAACTTGATAATTTTACATTAGAGGTTCGACCCTTAGGATGAAGATGGATCAATCATATTAATTCTTTCATATTTGAGCTCTTCATCCTCTTGCGAATCCTTTGATGTAATTTTTATCGAATTTAAACGGTAGAAACTTGAGTTTGTTCTCGAATCAGCTTCGGAACTTTGCATTTGATGATGTTCTTGATCTAGCCTAGCTGTTATGAACTTCATTTCGTTGATATAGAACTCGTATGATGATGATTGAACTCGCTATTCTTCGAGAACACATTTCCAGAATTTCCAGATTTTACCCTTCGAATTGCGAGCACGATTCTGATCGATTCATTGATCTTTTGAACTAAATTCTTTTTCTATGATGAAGCTCATTGTCTCAAGTTTCTATTGATGTATCATACACCCTCATCCAAGCTCTCATGTGCTCGCAATGTCGATTTAAAGTTAGTGTGTCGATTCTGCAAAATTCTGAAACTGGTTTGGCCAACTATTTTGATCGTCACTTTTCATTATGATCCTTTACTTGTCTGAGTTCGAGCCAAACATGAAAGTTGTTCTTCACATTCTCAGCTTTCCATTGATATATGATATGTCCCTCATGGTTAAGTGATCATTGGGATATCTTAGCTCAAAGTTAGTCAATCAAGTCTGATACTTCTCAGTTTCAGAATGTAAGATTACTAAGGGAATCATTTGTTTCTCCCAATACCTATGTACATTAATTCTGAAATTTAAATATGTTGTAGTATCATGCCTTGACTCTTCAATCGCCAATTTATGTCCCGTTTTGCCTAACCAATATTGAGAAACAATTATTTTCGTAAAGTGTCACGAGACAGCGTTCTTGGTTCAAACTGAAGCAATGTTGAGCTTAAAACTCGAGAACCACGTATTTTCTAAACAAGAGATTGATACCATTGGAAAGCTTGCTTCTTTAGCCTTCCCTCCATATGAATTACGTCTCCATTGATGCTCATATGATCGAGTTATATTCCAATTCCCCAAGTATGGCAAATCTGCCAAGGTCAAACTTAAGTATTCAACTCGTTCTCATTTCCAAGTCACTAACATTCATGTATTAACTTGATTCTTTGGTTATTCAGACTCATTGATGTCCTATGATCACGCGCATTTCCTTGCTTATACCGCAGTCAATGACCTTAAGTGATAAAAGATAAGATAAGCTAAGTGTAAAACAATAATAGTTGAATGACCAAGTATAAGAATAAGTAAGTAAGGGTCAATTATGATTACTTATGTGTTTAAAACTAGTAATGATTGTTTATATATTATTAAAGGTGCTAGTCAAGGAGCTTAAGTGGACGAGGCGACGAGGAGAGCGGGATTGATTGATTGCCCAATTGCTTGCTAACTTAAGCACACTAAAGAGTGAGCTCTACTTTTGATAAATGAAATGTTTATGAAAGCTTGCATGATTTCTTATGCATAAAATGATGTTTATGAAATGTAGACTTGCCACGATTTTCTACATGCATAACCAGTTATTGCAAATGAATGATGGGCTCCTGATAAAGGTATCAGATGAGCTTTATGACCGATCGGCCCTCCGATGAAGGTATCAGACGGGTGTGCACACGAAGAATGGTAAGGTGTACGAGACACTGGCCAACCTCTCGGCACAACTCTAACTGCAAACTGGTACATCATGTTTAATTGAGCGCTCACATGTCATCATGATCATGTAGAATGTACGAGCATGCAAAGTATGTTTTCAAGGGCAACTCGGGTTCTTTTCTAAAACAATAGCCCTAAGTGGCATTGATTTTGGGGCGAGCTCACTAAGTACAATCAATGTACTTACCCCTATGCGTATTTCTAAACGTGCAGGTTGACTGGAAGTTAGAGGTGAAGAGAGAGGCGGGCCAGGGCGAGGGACGTTATGGTTGTAGCCCCATGACGTGTGTCTTCACACACACGTCACAGCTATGTTTCTGCTGCCACGCTATATTGCATGTTTGATAAAGTATGTCCTAGCAAATGAGGTTTGTCATGAGATACTTCGTTCATGTTATGTTCTTATATATTGATGCATGTAATCAAGACCCAAGTGCTGGCTTGTAACCAAATAATTAACCTTCCTCCTCCTTCTTTAACAGTATTTCCATCAACCTCCTTATTCAATAAGTTATCCTGGTTATATTCCCTGCCTCAAACCGATTATTCATTATTTAAGTCCCAAGCCCACTCAAGTTCTACAGGTTCATTTAAGTAAGTTAGTGTTCCACCCGTAGCGACCCTATCTCCGAGGCATATTTTTACATGCCCTGGGGGTCGGGGCGTTAAATTTTCTCGCAATTTTGATGTTAATACCATATACAATATGTATCTTGAATTAAAGAGTACAAAAAGATCTTTAATTTGATATATTATACATTAAAAATAAATTAAAAATGAATAAATTATAATCATTTTAAAGATTGGAGGCAAAATATATAGATACAATATGTATTTTTATAATGGGACGCGTTCTAATAAAAATTAACTCCATCTTCCAATAACTCCTTCCGTGCTATACAAATAACACGTCATTGCATTCTCTTTCCTTTCCTTTTTCTTAATTTAAATGTGCTCTTTAAATCACTTTTTCCTTTTATTTTTCTATTTTCTCGTATCAAATCTAATGCTATGCTTTATTTAATTAACTAATTTAATTTATAATCGATTAATTTAGATAAAGTTTATAAGTTTTCATTTAGAAGTTATTCATTTCAAATTAGAGGCATATAAATTATAAATTACAGTTTACGAGTTCAATTAGAATTTAATCAAATTATAATTATATTATGTTCTTAAAAGTTATAGAAAAAATAGATTATATGCATCTACCGAATGAATATACATATATAGAGATTGAAAAATATATGGTTCATGCAACGGTTTTGTCAAAAACAAACGCGGGACTATGTATCATTATTGAGTGGAATTACTTAGTTTTGTAGATGAGAGATGAGCAAGAACATTGGCTTGATGACGAGGAAGATATGGTAAAGACATAAATGACCGAATAATTAAATATCTTCCATGAAAGAGTTGTAGTATATTTGTTGACGACTTAGTGATGTTTGGCTAAGCTTATTTAAAAGAATTTATTAGCACTAACAACTTATAATTAAGATGTTTGAAGAGCTTATAAGAAGTTAAAAATAAGCTAGGGTATGGTGGTGGAACATATTTTTAAGAGACAAAAATTATTATGCTCATTTTGAGGATAACAAATCAATATTTGTCCAACACATAACAAGACTCAATATTTGCCCATTTTTTTCAATTTTGGGTCCAAAATATCCTTATAACATCACTCACGTGCTACTTTCCTCCCTTCTCTCTCTTCCCCACATGTAACACCTTTTTCTCTCTCCTCTCTCTCTCTCTCTTTCTCAATTCCACCACATTCTCTCTCTTATTTCTTCTTTTTTTTTCCTTTTTTTCCAGATTCCTTTCTTCTTCTTTTTTCTAATTTTCTTTATATATTCTGTGAAGACTTTCGACAGAGTTGGTAATAATTTTTCAAATTCTTATCAAGTCTATTTGGCATATTCTTATCTTCTCTTGACAAAATTCTTATATTGAACTTGAAAAAGATATATCACTTTTTACCAATGTGCAATTTGTGTAATAATTTGACAATTTCTTTTGTTCTGTTTTATGAGCAATTTGTATGCGTGGTCATATATTTGGTAAGAAATTATCACAAAAAGAATATGAACAATCAAAAAAGAACAAGAACAACATAGAAGTAGAAACTTACAAAAAAAAGTTGTATTTAATTGTACAAGAGTATAGTAAGAAATTGAACACATTGGTAAGGAATACACCCTATTTTTTACCACTTAATTATTTAAAACACTATTATTGGTTCCAGACATGATAATAAATTACACGTGTTGGTAAGAAATTGTTAGTTTTCTTACCAAAAAACTGCAAGAAATTATTAAAAAAACTGCATATTTGGTAAGAAATTGATATCTTCTCGTCTTTCACGTCTCATACTCGTCGTCGGCCGAACACTTCCTACAATAAGAACAACAATAATCATCAATTTTATACCCTAAAAGCCTAGTCTTTTATTACCAAACCAATGTAAAAAAAAATGTCAGATTCTTACAAGGTAAGCAAAGAAATTGATTAACTTGGTAAGAAATTTCATACCAAGCTAGAACCAAGAAATTGATTAATTTGAAAAAAAAAATAATTTCTTGCCAAGTGGTAAGAAATTGAAATTTGTTACCAAGTTAATTGGTCAGAAATTTCAATTTCTTACCAAATTTATTGGTTTTTCTTACCAAATTTGTATACCAACAATAGAGTTAAACTGAGTTTTAAGACACACAAACCATAAAGGGAGTAAACACACACAAATCATAAATTATTAAGCCCAATAGAAGAATTCGAGGTGCAAATTGTAGCCTTCGTACACATGAAAAATGCGAAAAAAAATAAGAAAAAAAATAAAATTCTTCTAACAGCAAACTTAAATTCCAACAGCATCATCTAACAAATTCTTACCTCAAACTTAAATTTCTTATCACTACCACTTCCAACAATCACCTCAAACATAAAATCCTTACCAAAAACGCCTAATTAAGGAGAAATTAAATGATTTTTCCATGTACCACTTCTCTAATAAAATCATTATTTCCATCAAACAACCATTTAATTCTATACATTCAAGTTCAAAAAACTGTAAGGGTCATTTTTTCAGAGAAGAATATCGCAAAAATAAGTTCACAACCAAACATCCTTATCAAAATCCTAGATTAACAAAAAAAAAATCCTAGATTTACCAAAAAAAATAAATAAATAAATAAATCAGATCTGAAAAAGTAGAGAGAGAGAGAAAGAGAGAGGGGGAGGGAGAGATGAAGGGATGCGGAGGTGTGGGGGGGGCGGAAGATACAAGCAACGGCGTCCTCATCCTCATCGGAACCCTAGCCCGTCGCCGGCGTGAGGAAAGCAGAGGGGAGGAGTGGGATAAGAGAAAAAGGGAGAAAGAGGCGATGGTGTGGGAGGCGGCAGAGGACACAAGCGGCGGTAGCCTCATCCTCGTCGGAACCCTAGCCCCGTCGCCGGCCTGATAGAAGCAAAGGGAAGAAGAAATATGGTGAGAGAAAGAAAGAGAGAGAGAGAGTGGGGGGAATAAAAAATGGAATAAAAAATTGGGGGAGGAGATAACGTGTGATAGAGGAGAGATGAGAGAGAAAGGGCTCTTTAGTCTCATTTGTCAAAAAATGGGCAAAAATTGTGTAATATTAAATGGTGCGCAAAAATTATTTTCTTATCCTCTTAGAGGGTATATTCATACATTTCCTCTATTTTTAAAGAGCTTATAAGCTCTTATAGCTTATTTTGTAGGAGCTTATTTTACAAATACATTTTTAGAGCTATAAGCTTAGCCAGAGACGGAGCTAGGGGGATGACAGGTGGTGGCCGTCGCCCCCCTCAATTTTTTTCAATTTTATTACCTTATATATATATATTATATTATAGACACATATACACACATATATATATATACACTCTAATTGATATGATAAATATTAGTAGCAATTTTAAACCCCATTATCTTAGGCTCATTAATCTAATCCAAAATTTAGTTGCCTCATTACTTGTGTACTTTGAAAAATAAATTGTTAAAAAATTGATGTAGAATTAATAATTGATGAGTTTGGTGATATGAAGAACTGAGAAGTACAATTTAAAAGATCTACAATTAATAGAGTTAGTGTTTCTTTATATTTATTTAGTTATTTTATATTTTTAATTATTTATGATACGAAACAATAATATGTTCTCTTTTATTTTTGCAAAGTTGATAGAAATGGTATTTTACTATGTTTTAGATACTTTACTAATATATTTTTCGCATTAGTTATTATAAGGTCATTTGTCTTTATATTTTGTTTTAAATGTTATGTAGATAATCGGTCTATATTGTGCCAAAAAAAAAATAGACTTTTTAATAATTTTGATTTTTGAAAAGTTCGCCCCCCCCCCCTCCCAAGTAAAATTCATGGCTCTGTTCCTGAGCTTAGCCAAACACCCTCTTAATCGAAGAACCATCCATAGTATCCATTTCCAAAAGTGTCAGAGTTGGTTGAAGATTAAAATTGATAGAGGGGATGAAGGATGATAAATGGTGCTCAAATTCAGTTGAACATTATTTTATTTCATATTCTATTTGAATCAATTATCAAAATAGTGGTTTGGTAATTTTGGGATTATTTTGAAATTGGCTATCATTTTTTCTTGAAGTCATAATGCATTTATGATTTTGGCTATAGCCAATTGATCGCCCATTTTTTTAGGAGTGGAGATGCAATCGAATAAGTATTCGAGTCGAATCCACAAGGAATATTTTGACGTAAAAATCTCAAGTAGTAATTCAATTACTAATACTCACTATTCAAGCTACAACTAAGCATGTCTTTGGTTTTTTTTCTTTTTTTCTTTCAACTACTAACAAGACAAATAAACTAACTCAAATGATCAAATTAACAAGCAAATCCAATAATAGACAAAGGTGATCCCAATTATACTTCAATTAGGCTTAGGCAATGGGTATTTAGAACTCTAACTAGAACTAATCATTTTAATCTAACGTCATGTGGGAAACCTCCTAATTATGATTCAATCAATTCTCATTGCAAAGAAATCAAGTTGATTAATGGAATACTTAATTCCGACTAGGACATCAAGTAATTCATTAACTCCTAATAGCACAATGAGTTCCTTATCCCTACTATCTGTAGCATGCATTCCTCTTGTTTCCTAGCATTCAATCTAAGCTTACTAGGCTTTAGAACAAACACTTGATATGCAACTATGGTGATCAAGCATAAATGCATAATAAAACATGGCCCCAAGAGAAATGAACATGAAATAGAAGGTAAATTCAACAATTAAAGCCTAAACCCATCACTTAATCCTAATCTACATATAATTGAAATCACAAAGAGATTTAGCTAAGCATGATTAAGGAAAATAACCATAGAAAATAAATGAAATTGTACTTAAAAGAAAGAAAATAAGAAAAGGAATAGAAATATTGGCGTTGATCTTCAATCTTCAAAGTAAATCTTCAACAATCTTCAAACATACCAAAGTAGCTAGAGAGAAATAAAATTAGGGTTCTAAAGTGTGTCTTGGTGATAAGAATACCCGATTGGGAATAATTTGGGAGTTTAATACATCAAAAATAGGTTAAGGGTCGAATTGAGCCGAGTTGGTCGAGCCAACTCAGCTCTTAAAATGAAGAGGGGCGGCCAACCAGCGGTCTGGCCGGCGACCTGGCAGGCCGCCGAACTAGGCCGCCATCTAGCCTGAATCTTTTGAATCTCCGACGGTCTAAACCGGTGGTATGGCAGGCCGCCAACTTCCCTTGTCCGGCCCGATTCGATGCTCTTTCGGTTCTTTCTCCGGTTTCTTCTTTCCCTTCTTCAAACCGGCTTTTAACTCTTGATTTCCAATGATTCCTAGCTCGTTTATCTCTCATTTTCGGCTCTTGATCCTTAGCTAAATGATTACTCCTTCCAAGAGCTCCAATTCCTACAAGAATGAATCGAAAACCGAAAGAAACGAGAAATATATAGAAATATACTATGAAATAAACCCTAGTATTTCTATCAATTAAGCATGCAAATCAAGACCTAAACTCATATGAAATAAACTCAACATGCATATAAAATACGTGTTTATCACCAATGTATATGTAATTAGATTATATATATGCCCTAATTATACAAATTAATTAATTAATTAAATTTCCATAATTAAAATGTAATATTGCACTTTGTGGATTAATTAATTAAATAAATTTCCATAATGAAAATTTAATATTGCATTTCATGTCACAAATTGTATATAAATTATTCTTATATTTGAAAATTGATGTCTGACTGTGGTGGACAATTATTCCAACATTAGGAAACTTCTTTATAGAAACAAAATAATTTTTGTAAACAAAGATTTTTATTTATAAAATTATTTTGTTTTTTTACTTTTATAAGTATTTATGTAAAGTATTAAGTTTTTAATTTTAATTGAATAATCTTGATTTAGAAGATTGCAATGGCAATTCCTTTAGATAATTATTCTTCGCACATCGTGTAATAGATTGGGTGCAATACTAGTTACATAGTATAAATTAATAGGTAATGAATTGTTTCAGATACGTGCGGGTGCAATACTAGTTACAGAGTATAAATTAATGAGTAATGAATTGTTTCAGTTACGGGTAAGACCGGCCCATTGACACCCCTAACAAAAACTGAAAAATGCCTAGAGTGAATACCTTGAAATAGAATCCGTATCATTTTGAGATTCTTACAATTATTTGACACTCATGATTAATTAGTGTGAATTTGATGGATAATAAGACCATCATAAAGTTTTGCAAGTCTTGGATATTTTAACATTTCTCATTTCTCATAGCTGAGCCTAATGGATCAAACAAATGCATTTATGAATCACCATAGTTTTGCTCTCCAAATATTTCATCAGTAGTCTAAATAAAAATTTACAAAACTCCCAATATGATTACACAATAACTATGCAAAGACTTTGCTACCTTACCATTTCTGCAAAATCACATAAGAAATAGATGATATCCAGCTGAGTTAAATTCTGAGCTCAACGCTTGGAGAATTGAGGGCGCTTTCTAGCTTTCCTCAGACCGGCCTTCTTCCTCTCAACGACTCTCGAATCTCTAGTGAGAAGGCCTTCTTGCTTCAAAGGCAATCTATGGCTGGCACTTACCTTGAGCAAGGCCCGAGCAATGCCAAGGCAAATGGCTTGAGCCTGACCCGAAAGTCCCCCACCATGTGCCTTCACAAATACATCGTAGGTACCCTCGTACCCTAATGTCACCAATGGAGTCTTCACATACTGCAGCCACAGAGGATTGCCTTGGAGGTATTCCTGCACCAATCATCATTACAACCCAAGATTATATGATATGATTATGAATGAGGGAAGTAGTCATACACAGAAGCCCTTCCATAGGCTCAATAATTGCAAGCTCTAACCACATGCTTTCCATTAGGGCAAAAATCTGATTCAAACCGACCTTTGGATATATACCAAGATAGTACCCTTTTAAGAATATCAATTTCATATCTTACCTATCGACTTGTATGAACTCAGTCCGATGTTATATTAGATACAAATTGAATTGGCCAAGTATCAAACGGACATCTTTCAAGATGGGGACAATTTCAATAGTTAGTCCAAAGGTGACGTCAGAATCAAATCACATTCAGATATAAATCCTAAGTCGCATCAAATCTTACAAGTGCGCAGGTTGAAAAATGCAGACAACTACAGAACTTGGCCTTTTGAATTTTAGCCTTCATTCTGCAATGTAAGATAATTTGAGACTATAATTGCTACCTCTCAGCACCATCTCCATATATTATATAGTTATTGATCGTAACAATAAATAAATTCCTGAACATTTCTTGTCCAACCTCCATGACAATTTCATGGAATGCATCTCCTGAACCCGTTCAAATCCATCGGAGAATGTCATTTACATATTCAATTATTAGTGTGCATTCAATAACCTACAAACTCTTTCCTCATTGTCCAAATCCAAACACCAACAACCATTTGTAAGCATCATATCATTATCATGCCCCTAGGTCTCGTTGGCTAGGAGCATCAATTCGTTGACAAAAACAAAACCTTCAACTGCATAAGTTCAGCAAAATTTCCTCAAGGCATAAATCTCGTCAACATTCTTCAAACCAAGACAAAGTTTCCATGCTTCTGTCCATAATATTCAGATCAAACGCATTTTAAATTTACTCGACTTAGTACACACGTTTGACCTATTTTCAGAAACATCATTAAGCTATCACACCAATTAAACAACCGTTTTTCACATAGAATTCACAGTCTTCACATATACAGAAATTCAGCACTATCACTATTCAATCAACGCATTTCACATTTCACATTTCACCTTTCCTAAACTGATTCATAAAAGTCACAGTCCATGGCCATAATTCAGAAATACAGCATTACAGCAGCTAGAACAGATTTCGAAATGAAAACAATCCAAATTCTCAACAATTAATAACTACAAGAGACGAAAAGTGGAGTACCGTAGCATCTCGATAATTAATGATAATTTTGCCGGAGCCTTCCTGAAGAACAACCCTTGCAATGGCGCATTTCCGGCGTCCGGTGCCGATTATGGTCTGCGCCGCAAATCCGCCGGGGAGCCTCGACTTGACCAGTTTCTTTAGGTCAGCCGTCTCGATGCTCGGGTCGGCGACGGCGGAGGAGGCGGCGACGAGGAGGGCGGGGAATCTCGAGGATGAGGTTTTCAGAGAGAAGGGCTTCGGTGAAGAGAGAGACAGGGAGTGAACGGGTTTGTGAGAGATTTGGGAGGAGAATGAGAGAGAAGAGAGAGATGAGGTGAGAGCAGAAATAGAGGTAGCCATCGCCATTGAAGGTGATGTGGTTCACTTCGGAGTGGTGAGAGAAGGCAAAAGATGGAGTTTGTAGGCAGCGAAGATAATGTTACTTGAACTGACCAATATACCCCCCTCCATCTTACCCAAAATAAATGAATTTCATCTTGTTTTTCTGGGACATTTGAAAAGAAAGAAGAAAATTCTAAATTAAAATATTTACTAGATTCACGCTCGCACTTTGCACGGAAATCATTTTGTATCACAAAATAATATTAGTAATGTAATAGTATTAGAGTAATTCATTAGAAAAATTAAATTATGTTTAAAAGAATCTGGTTAAAAGGTTGACATGAGTTCTCGTTAAGTTTATACATTTTGAATGTTAAGCGCCTACTTTTCTTAATAATACATTTTGAATGCATGGGATTACTCAAATTCGGGTTTTAATTAATGGTAAATTAGTATTTTTTATTAGAAAAACTAAATTATGTTTAAAAGAATCAGGTTAAGAGTGTGACATAAGTTCTCGTTAAATTTATACATTTTGAATGTCAAGCCGCATGTTTTTTTTAGTAATACATTTTGAATACACGAGTTTGATTACTCAGATTTGAGTTTTAATTTATGGTAAATTATTATTTTTGTTCAGCCACATGCCAGCCACGTAACATTCAATTTGGAGAAAATTCAATTTAGTGTCAAAATTGAACAATTAATAAAGTTCATGCATTTAATTGAACTTTTTAAAGTTCATATTGAAACCCTTGTATGTATTATACTCTTTTTGTCCTCCAAATGGGTGCATCAGTTTGACCAGCACAAAATAGTATATTGTGTTGCTTAAGATTGAGTCACATAAACTGTGAGTTGAAAGTAAGTCTCATATGTGGTAAAGTTGGTATTAGTATATCTATAATATAGTAGTGAGTCCATGCAAAATTGAAATATGTGCACATTTGGGGATGCACAGAAACGGAATTATTTACACACCTTTAAAGGACTGAGTATATATGTATATAGATTAATCTATTTTTAAATACTTCGTTTCGTAAATAGTACAATGTTTATGTAAGAATCAATATGATCTATATGAAGCTCCAACACATCTCTATCTCCAAAGTATGCAAAACTTTTTGTAATGTAAATGAATCATGTATACTAGTACAAAACTATATATGAAGAATATTAGCAGTGAAAGATAATACACACACATACAGATACAGGATTGAGTTGATGGTGAAGGATAAGAAACTAAATAGCATAGGCGTAGCTAGTGATCATATGGTGTAGGCAGTGTTCTAAGCAAACGGAGAGCACGCATCCACTGCGATCTTTCCGTAAGCACTATATTTCTCAACACCGGAACTGCTCCGGCTGCTATAATCGCGGCGTGATTCTCGACGTCCATGCTCAAGTTGTAGAGTACGGCTAAGCCGGCTTCCACCGCCTCCTCGCCTACCTCTTCCGTCATCAACTTCACCACCGCAAATATCCCTCCCGCGGAAGCAACTGCTCCGCTCAACTCCACATTCCCTTGAGATATTATTCTGTTCAACTCCAACACAGCAGCTTCCTTTACTTGACGACTGGAAAAAGGGCTTCGCATCTCTTCTATCAACCTCGGGATCGTCTCGAACACGCTAACTTGTACATTAACAGCATCCGAATTATTGAGTTTGACGAGGCAAGCAGCAACCCATTCTTTGTCTCTCAGGGGGAGGATGCTCGATACTAGGATCGATCGCAGCAGCTCCGTAAGCTGATGTGGATCACCGCACAACTCTTGATAATCCAGCAGTCTTGTAAGCAGCCGCGATCCTGCAGACACTGCTAGACCGGCTTCTTCGACTTCCAACACGTGCGCTTCTCTACCATTCTCCTCCTCTAGAATAGAATATACAAGGAAAAAATACAATTACATACTTACAAAAGTTACATGATGCATGCACTTGAAGCTCCATACCTATTAAACATTTCTGCTGGAAAACTGCTTCTAGGCCGGATGCAATATTGGCTGAGCGTAGCTTTTCCGCACAAGGCTCCGTTGCCACAACAAACTCGAGGGCCGAAGCAGCTTTTCTCTGCAGAGGAGGGTCTGGTGTCTTCAACATTTCAACCAGGCAACACAGGAAGCTCGAGTCTACAAGCTCTTCCATACCGTTGTTCTGAGTGCTGTCGAAGTAGTTCATTTGTTATCACTCTTGTTAATACAAGTGTGCTTTAAATTGATTATGCAAAGACATAACAACACTAGTATGATTGTAGGAAGCCAAAGAACCGAGGCTATAGCTTATATGTTTATTCATTCTACTGTCGACTGAAAAGAAGAAATAACCTGGATGTTGGTTCTGATGAGATCATATCTTGATCGTTACCCAATGGTGGAGTTATAGTCGAATTCCATTCATTGATCGACCCATTTGCTGGTCCGTCATTGAATAACTGCAATGCAATTTTGTCAGAGAAACTGTTGCATAAAAGAAAACAGTTGAAATCGCTTACTATTTCTGATTATACACACAAACCTTCGATTTCTTCAACTCTTTGTTAGGGTCTAAAATCCGAGTGAGAATGTTCAGAATCTGCAGTTGAAGACTTCTTACTTCAGTAAGCCACAGAGAAAATGCTCAAGTAACACACTCAAGAGAGGATATACTCAAGCACTACCATTGAAGTCGAGCTGTGGGAGATATTTGATTTAGACTGCTTGAGCAAATTAATGATAGGGTGCAAAACGCCTTCTGCTTCGATACTCCGGCACACATAATTGCTGAATTGTGGTGCAAAAAGGTTATGAATATGATGGATTCATTCGAGAAGTAGGTTTCACACTACTCTTCACCACAACATCATAAAACCTCAAGACATAAATGTTCTTTGGCATCGGCAGATGATGGTACGGTATGAAAATTCAAGAAGAGAAATCAGGTAACATATCAAAATGCTTATTTAGATGCGCTTACACAGGTTACACAAGATGTACTCGTTCATTATCATACATGTTGTGTATTGCACCAAAACTGCATAAAGTCCACTCTCTCACTCCCTCACCACTTAGACTTCTTTTATGCCACCTACTCCGCACTATAAAGTCGACCAGAAAATAATAGTCATGCCTAAATTAGAATTGAAACAGAAATGAAAATCAAAAAAAGGAAGGTCGTTGTCTATTTGGTGGAATCCCTGCCCATACCATAATACCGAGATCCAAATATCAATATTGGTAATGATAAAAAGTCCATTTTGTTTGTGGTACGCATGATTTTTTATTTATTTTTTTGGTTTCCTCAAAGACCTCACTAATACACTCATGTGCCCAAGATCATCCAACTACCTAACCAATGGGGGATTTCAGTTTCACAACCAACAGTCTATCTGCCTTTAAGAGGAACTTAAGTGTTCCATTTGTGTCTAAAATTTATAAGAAAGACACTTATTGTATCGCAGGAACAAAGCAGTAATATGTTACCTGATAGACAGCCTGTCCAAAGCTTGGATCACAGCTAATCTGATATTGTCACTAGGATGGTTAATTAACTGAACAAGATGCTTGATTGCGCCCGCTTCTCTAAATGAGACCCGCATATGTTCATTAATGGATGCGTCAGCAATCGACTCTGCAGCTTTGGCAATAGCTGACTCGTCTTCAAGTCCGAGAATCAAAACCAAACGTGCAACAGCATCAATCCATGGCAAAAGTGTGAATCTATGACTGGATGGAAATTCTCCATTAGATTTACCAGCATCCTCATTTTCGATTCCTCCTATACGAGCAAGAAACTGTTGTTGCGTTCGTCCCACAATTGCTTTCATCTTTGCCTCCTCTAAGTCGACATTCTTGTTTTCAATACTTAACCCAAGTAGCAGTTCTGAAGCACCATATCTAGAAGGAGTTTTGGAGCTCTGCTCAATCGTGGTACCATCAGGTAAAGAAGGCCATGAATACAAAGCTGGCCTGAAGGATTTGTATGCTGCTGCACCTACCAAGGGCACCGGAACCAGACCTTCCTCCATGACAAGTATCCTATAATACTCATCTTTAGCAAGTTCCAATAATGCATTTCTTGCCACCTTCCGAACAACTTTAGATTCTTCCTCAGCAGCAGTTAACAGCTTTGCCTGCATCAGCCATATCATAAGTAAATCCTCACAGATAAAAGGAAGACTAGGGTTAGAAGGTTTTTCTATCAATCATATCTTGAGTTTTCACGACGTGAAAGTAAACTGAAAAATGAACATGATATGCAGAAGAGGTGAGAACAATGTGAGAACATCTTTTTATAGATTAATTATCCATAAATTACTATCATTGAAGCAAAACTATCAGCTTATCAAGACTTCAGGAATAGTATTTAACAAGAACAGCTCTTCAGATATACATGCAGCTCTTTTGGTTACAATGTTATCGAACTCAAAGCAGTGATACATATCTCAATATCTGTTAAGGTGAAATCATACACTAACAGGAAGATCCAATAATCACAAATATGGAGATTAGCAAAGAAGCGAGTCTTACCAATTTCGGGATAACTCCAGCTTCAACCATTATTTTATGATTTGCTTGTGTCAATGTTAAATTCGCCAGAACTCCCCCAGAAGCTTCTTTGACTTTATTATCGTCATCCTCCAAGTGCTTGACAAGTAGAGGAAGGATCTCCATGCTAGTAATCCGAGCACTGAGCTTCTCATCTACGGACAAGTTCCACAGAGTACACAAAGTCTGCTCCTTCACCTGCAGATATTTGCTCAAGCTTTACAAATACGATTATTCAAAGAAAGAGAACAGTCAAAATAGGAACATGAAAGTTTCTCAAGTACATTAGAAGACAAGGAATCCCGTTTCAACAAGACAACCATCTCTTCTATTGCACCACTCTCAGCTACTAAGTCTCTGTACACATTAATTGATGATGTAACCCTCAGAAGACCAGCAGCTGCTTCACATGCAGAATCAGAGTCCGACTGCAGAAGGTTTACAACAAGATTGATGGTTCCATGATATTTCATGATGTTATCGACGCTATGTTTACCACCAAGAGAATACTTCCAGAGAGCGACAACAGCCTGCTCTCTGTCCAAACGATCATTGTCTAACCCAAGCATGCGGATAAACAACGCAATATAACCATCATTTGAACTGGATGAGTTGTTGCTTAATGCCTCAACATCCTGAAATTGAAAGGAGAATTGATTTATTGTTCCAAACAAGCAAAAAAAGAAAATCAAATACCAAGCAATGTCAGAGACATGGCATCTTCTTCACAATTCCAAAATAGTGACTACATAGAAACAGGCTTTTGAAAAACTAATTAGAAGTGTTATAAGCCCGTTATTTTCCCCATGAGCACGAACTGCCCCATAAAAAGGTTTTGAGTAAGAAAAAAATTGTGATCAACACTTACGGGCGTTTACTTTGAGGAATATGATTAATTCAATGATTGACAAATTTTTTGGATAAAATATGGGGTGGGATAGGATTATTCTAATCCCATCTTTGGGATATACTTTATTTTTAATCTTACAAAGTACCTAATCACTCAAAGTAAAAAGCCCCCTTAGAATTATAGAATATACCAAAATATGTGCTTAGCAAAATGTCTGCCCACATATAAGAACTAGATCCGTATGCTATTGAAGAAATGGACAAATGAATTTAAAAGGATAAAACAAAGAGCACATACACAACAGACTCAAATGTTTTGTTTCTCACATAAATCGCGGAGATAGGAAGTTATCAATAACAACAAAACTCTACCTCCCAGCCTATATATTCAGGACTAATTCTGACAATTCCAGTTCCAGGATCAATATATGAAAATTCAGACAATCAATCAGTATCAAATGTCAACCCTTGAAATAGAAATACAAGGCGAAACATGTCACATCAAAATAATTGCTTGAAACTTAACACATTTATCAAGCAATCAGTTAGTTTATAGTACTCCGGATATCATATCGCTCAAGCTGGAAATTTGAAGGATTCATATAAAAAAGAACACTAAATAAAGTACAAATGAGCAGTGTTCTTACAGAAACAGAAGACTGCGTTTTGGCAGAAAAAATCTCAGCTTGACCACCATCGCTACAAGCCCTTGTTAACACATAAAGCTTACAGCACCATAGCATAGGCTTCCTTGCAGGAAAACGGAAATGAAACTTGGAGTTCTTGGAAAAGGAATTAACGGAAGAACAAACTCTCGTAGGATTTGGGGGCTTCAATTTCAAACTGGTTGGGATTGTGGAGCACATCTCGCTACTCGTAGAGCTTTTGCCAGATATTTTTGGGGGAACAGAAAACACAGCATAGCGTGCTGTGGGTTTGAACGGCAAAGTTTATATGCTTTCCTCAAAAAAAAAAATATATATATATATATATATTATTTTATTTTAATTTATTTTAATTTTTTTGTCTTTCTTTAGTTTTGTTTTATGTAGACTATGTAGTCTTTTTTTTTTTTTTTTTAGTGAAAATGGTATGAAATACCCATTTACACTTAGCCAACAAAAAGCGTACCCCATAAGATAGTTTATATAAATTATACCCACTTTTTGTTATTTCGGACGAAAATACCTTTACTTATTTCAATTTTCCTTCAGTTTTTCCCCTAATTTGAGCTCCCGCTTTCATTACATTTATTGTCTTCTTCTCCACTTTCTTTGCTTATTGGCGACGAGAAAGGACGAGAAACTCTGAGCGCTCGACATTGGCTTAGGATTCCGGCAGCTTATCAACGATTTCGGGGCCTTGAGTGTTTCCGTTAATATCATTCTTCCCGCAGATTTTTTGCGCGTCGCTCTGCTGTGCAATTTAGGGCAGGAAATTTTCAGGCGGCAGGTCATCGATTCCATCAGCGGAGGCTCCTCGAATCTATTTTAAAGGCGGCGTTCTAGATGGCGGCGGTTGAACCGAAGGTATTTTCTCGATTCAATAGTTTTATGTTGTGAATGATTTATCTCATTTCATTTAATTATTAGGTAGCTTTGTTCAGCTGAATTTGAGTCTGGAATGTGAGTTTATTTTTGTTAAATTGGCGTTTTGTATAGCTATTTTAAGATGGGTAAGCTAAGGTTGTATTTGATTCGAGTCTGAGTTGAAATATAATTGTAGCTATTGGAACAACTGGGTGTAATAGTTTCACTTGTTCCATGCAATGCATGCATGGAACAGTACCCGGTAGTTCCAACTGTTCCATGTCATTGCATGGAACAGTTGGAACTATTACACCCAGTTGTTCCAGTTGTTCCAACTACCCATGTGCTGGAACTTTACCTTATTTAATGTATTTAATGCGTTGCATGCAGATTCGGCCTAAAAACATATTGATTGCCCATGGAGGGGAATGGTCTGAAAAAGATAGCACTTACATTAGCTTTGAAAGAGAGTTGATGCCTATACCACCTGTTGGCCCTATAGGATACACAGATTTGTTAAGTAGGATTCAGGCACGCATGATGAAGCCGAAAAGTAAGTACTTGTATCAAGTAGTTGCATTGGTGAAGTCCGCGACGGGTGATACCGTTAGAATGAAGATTCTAGATGATTTTGATCTAGTTTATGTTCTGGATGAGTTGGAAGCACCTGTATTATACATTTCTACAACCCCAATAAATGAAGAATTATTAGAGGCTGTGAATAACCATGCAGCAAGGCTGAATAATGACATAAACCCGGTGACTAATGCTTCTGGGGCTAGAAAAACAAAATTGGGTCGGGATTTGGATAGGAATTTGGATACGACTTTGAATAGGGATTCAGATACGAATTTGAATAGGGATTTGGAGAGAGAGAGAAAGCGGAATATTGACACGGGGGTCGATTGGAATAAAGATTGGGGTTTACATGATACGGATTTGGATGGGGAGGGTGATCATGATCCCTTCGCGACATCTGGAGACCGTGCAGAAGATGATGATGTAGAGAGCCTTGAAAATATACCCATCGGCAGCCTTCGGCATAATGTGACCTCAGTGGGTAGTAGGAATGATGTATTTGACGGAGATCACGAGTATGTTGGGCAGTGGGTCATCCCCGGTGCATCGTTTTATATGAAACAACCTAAAACAAGAGACAATTTAGGTAATGAAGGCATCGGCGATGATACACTTTGTAAAGGTGCTATATTTGAAAGCAAGAAGAAATTGGTGACTATGTTGGGGTTATATCATCTTGCTAATCACGTATCATTTGATACGCCGCGTTCTTGTAAGAAACGATATGGTGCTTATTGCAAAAACAAGAAAGAGAATTGTTCTTTCGTTTGTACAGCACTAGCATTGGGTTCCGCATGGGAAATACAAGAATGGGCACCGCACACGTGCAAAAAAGATTTGAGATTTCATTCCGAACCAACCATATGCAGTAAAGTTTTAGGTGCATATTTTGTTCCAAATTTGATGACAAAAGTGTTGTTTTAAGGCCGAGTGATATCCAAGCGATGGTGAAACGGAAATTTGGGGCTAAAATAGAATATCAAACTGCTTTGAATGCCAGAAATCATGCACTTACAATGGTGTACAGCGAGTCACACGAGTCATTCCAAATGCTTCCGAAGTACCTATGGATGATAAAGCACACAAATCTAGGATCTGTTACTGAATTGAAAGTCGATGAGGCTGACGGGAGTTTCAAGTACTATTTCATGGCTCTCGGTGCATGTGTTAAGGGATTCAATACGTGTCGTCCTGTCATTGTAGTTGACGGTACACACCTGAAAGGGAAATACAAAGGCGTACTGTTGGTGGCTGTTACAAAGGATGTAAACGAGCAGGTTTTTCCATTAGCATTCGGGTTGGGGGACAAAGAGACTGACGAGTCATGGACTTGGTTCTTTCAACAGCTCCGACGTGCCTTCGGCTGTCCGGATAAGATGATGATCGTTTCAGACCAACACGCTAAGCATCAAGAATGCAATGGATGTTGTCTACCCCGGCGTAGCCCATGGGCTTTGTGTTTATCACCTGCAAAAAAACATCAAGTTCTGGGGAGATCATGCCATTGCGCTCTTCCAAGCAGCTGTACACGCCTACCGTGAACGTGACTACGACCTTGCAATGAGAAATCTTAAATCTCATGCTCCAGCTGCATATAACAAGGTACTGTGTGTCGATCCGAGACAATGGGCTCGTTCTAAATCTCCTGTGCCCCGTTACCTATTTTCAACATCTAATGTTGTTAAGTGCTTCAATGGTTGTCTTCGATGGGCTAGAACTTTGCCAGTTTGTACTCTCTTCGAGTGTATCCGTTCTCTCATCGGGCAGTGGTTTGTAGAACGGCGTGCTCTGGCTACCAGTCGAACTCACGAGTTAACTGATTTTGGACAGTTGAAATTGGGTAGGGCAGCTGAGTTGGGTTCCACTATGAGCGTTGAACCAATTTCTGTAACAAAGTTCAAGGTATCTGCAGCCATGAAGCATCACGTAGTGGATCTTGACAAGAAGCAATGCACTTGTCTTATATTCGATATCGACTTCATCCCTTGCTCTCATGCTTCAGCAGCCTTAAGGTAATCATGTCATGTTTGAAATGTGGTCACTGTTTTTCATGCAAGTCTTTATCGGTTTAAGGCTGTAATTTAGGGTCCAGTTGGATCTATTTGCTCCAATATAGTTCCAATTGTTCCAATTGTTCCAGCATTAACATCTTAAGTGGTTTCGCTGTTGCAGTCACACGAAGCAGTCGCCAATCCCATACGTCTCTCGTTATTACTCTATTGACGCACTCCGTGAAAACTATACGGGTGAGGTGATGCCAATTCCTATGCCCGAGGATTGGAACCTACCCTCTGCGGTAGAATCGTGGGTCGTTGGAGCTCCGAAAAATCCTAAACAGGCCGGTCGACTGCGTGTCAGTAGGATAAGGCCCGTGTCCGAATCATCATCTCGAAGCAGAGGCACCCCTCGATGTACTCGTTGTTCGCAGTTCAGACATTATCAGAGTACTTGTATTGTTCCAATATCCTCTCCGTCTGCCGGAGAGGTTTCGTCATTGGGTACCAAACGCCGCAGGCCAAAGACATGCGGCATTTGTCATGCTACTGGGCATACCCGATTGACATGCATTCATAGGGTTCCGCCACCATAGACGAAGCTATCAAGCGTTATCGGCTTGTAATCTTATTTGAATATTCGAAACTATTTATTACTATAGATCCAACTGTACCAATTGTACTGGTAATACTCAAAGCATTTCATAGTTCAATTAATTAGATAGCGATTAATGTGTTTTAACCGTCATTCATTGGATGCTTCAAGAATAATACTCATTGTATGCTTGGTCAAATCAAGTATCTTCTCTTAGGAAAAAGTGTTTGTTTTTATTTTTTTTGTAGAAGATTCCCTTGACCAAGCATGCTTGCTTTGAGAAGAATGGCAGCCTTTGAACGGTCAAAAGATTCCCTCAAATAATGCATACACATTCTCTCCAATATTTCTAAGTGCTATAAGATGGTCTTAGTGGTTGCCTTTTTTTCATGTATTTCTTAGCTATATTTCGCTCACTTTTCAGATGGATTTCTCCAACCTCCCATCTCAAAGACAATACTTTTACAATATCCCATGGAACAAGACTCTTGATAAGGAGTTCATTGGGTGTCTTATCTCACTAATGGAGAAATACCCCGACCTCAAATATGATCATGCGCCGGCAGATGCCTTATTGGCGGCGAAAGTCATTCTCTTGAACAACAATGCCAGTCTAAGCCTCAATTGGGAGGATCTCTACTGCCGTTTCAGTCTCCTACGAGACCGGTATGCTACCTTCAAGTGGGTTCTTGCATATGAAGGGTCCGACTGGGATAGAGAGAGCAATCGTGTATTCACTAGCGATGATAAATGGAATGCAATGTTCATGGTAAATACGACATAATTTGTTAACCTCCAAGTACCTATTCATTTATTTATACGTTAATTTGTTTGCAGGAGAAACCAATGGCTAAAGCATACTATAGCCGCGGCGAGCCACTTTATGATGACATGATGATCCTTTTCGCACTCGACGACGTCAAGAATGAAGAACTTTCGCATAAAGTGATTAACTTGGATGAAAGTGAAGCTTCGGATGATGTGTCCGTTGAAGTAACATCTCCACCCTTGAACTCCCGATGCCGTAGACTTTTCGAGGGCCCATCGAACCCACCTTCATTCCCCGCAATGAACTTCGGCCCAAGAAAGCCACGCTATATGGAAAGCAAAAAAAAGTCATCAAGCCAAGGTCAAAGCTCGACCTCATCTACATCGCCACTCATGTGGTGGAAACCGTGATGGGAACACTCTTGGGGGATGTTTTGCGCCGTTGGTTGTTAGTTATCAATTTCACGTTGTCATTGCGAGTCTAGTTGTTGAAGTCCTACCTACTTTCTAGTTATCTCAGTCTATTTATCTCAAGTCCATCTGTTTAGTCTTCTTGTTTTATTGCATACAAGTGTTCCAGCATTTGGCACTTGGATCACTTGGTTCTTTTAGAAGAAATAGATCCAAGTGTTCCATTTTGGCACTTGGATCACTTGGTTCTATTAAGACAAAATAAATCTAAGTGTTCTAGCAGGGCATTTGGATCACTTGGTTCTATTAGACGAAATAGATCCAAATATTCCAGCAGCGCACTTAGATCACTTGGTTCTATTACAAGAAATAGATCCAAGTGTTCCAGCAGCGCACACAAAACATATTGACTAAACAGTTCACAGTATCATGCGGAATATATCAAAAAGAAGACATAATATTATGAATGCATCTAAGAGACACTACCTACCGAACCCTAACAAGCATGATTGTTTATGATTTCCCATCCCACCTAGACATGCACACATGAACACTACAACAAAATATGCAGTTTTTTCTGCAAGCCACCCCCTGGCTATCAACATAACACGCTTCAGAAAATAGAATAAAAACTGTTTGTTTCTTTCACTAAACGCCGGCCCATTACTGCTTGATCGAAGCCCCCTGATCAGACGACAGGAAAAACTGTGCTCCCGTCCGTACTGAATTTGAAGATTGACTCTGCAATGTGATTGCGATAATTTTGAATATCATCCATGGTCATCTTCTTATCAGCCACCCCCTTAAGTCGATTTTCAGCATATAATAACGCTAGTGGACCGCAACTTGCGCTGTCAGCCTGCTTGATCTTGTTGACTTTAGGAACACGATGCTCTCATTGCGAGTAGATGGGGATCACTTCTTCAAGCCTTTTCTCGTAAAAGTTCATATACTTCAACACTTGTGGGACAATACGCGCTACCGGCTCGAATGCGACTGATCTAATTTGAAGGTGGTGGGCTTCGAATTTGTGCTGGTTCGAGTCCCAAATCTCCAACGTGCACTACGTTAGGTCTAGAATACACGTAGCCCAATGCTTATTGAAGCAACACACCATGATAACCTATTCGAACAACATTTCAATGAATGTTAGAACACGTGGAACAATATTGAAAAGCAGTTCCTAGAGTACCAACTTCAGTTCGAATTATTTACATTATTTGCATCTTCCCAACTTTCCAGGGCCCCCCACTTGGGCAACCGTCCATCCACAAACTTAGACAACATTTTAAGGTCTGCCTCCTTAACTTTTTCCTCCTCATCAAACCTGACGGATCCCGTGCGATCTTTCTCGATGTCAGTCCAAACCTCCAATATAGCTTGCTGAAAGTCGACAGCAGCTTGTGCATAAATAGAAAAATCTCAGGTGAACTTAAGTAAAGTGAACATGAAATTAGTAAAATTTACATAGAAAGTGGATCCTGTGATCCTTATCCCCTTCTTCACTTTATGAATTCCAGCTAGGCTGGGGTCCGTGGCTAGGATAGATAAGTATGGATCCACATGCTCATTCTCCAATTGATATCCTAGTTTTTTGATATCAAGAAAATACTCTTTGCCCACTGGAACGGCAAGCCAACATTTCTCCTGAAATTGAAATGACTAAAGAATTACATGGACAGAACAATGGAATTATTTCTACACATCATGAAATAAGGTGAACTTACTCCTCTCCACCAGTCCCCCTTAAGAAGCGTTGGAAGTCTGTGCCCCTGACATCGTTTGGTAAGAAGGGGCTCCTTAATGATGCTGCAGGTTTTCTCTTTCTACCTGCTCCTACTTGACTGTAAGTCACTACCGGCCCTTTGCCCTTTCTTGCCTTGCCTCCTCTTCCAGTTGTAATTGAAGTGTTCTCACTGATTCTTGTGATGTCGGCTCGGCTCGGTTTACGATGGCAAGGGGAGTTGAGCATGGTAGCTCATCATTCAGAAGCTCCTCATTAAAAACTTCCTTTTGAAATGAACGTATCTCAGCCAACTCCTTTTCCATTTGGGAAGTGTTGACTGTCTCTTGAATCGTTTGGCCGGCATCCTATAAAGTTTTAAAGATGAGAGATAGCCAACGAATGTAAAAAAAAACAGTTGGAAAACCTGGAACAATTGGAACAACTGGAACAATCGGAACAGTTTGCAAGAGATGTTCCAACTGTTCCACACCCTTAAAAAAATGCTAGGAAAAACTAAAGTATTGATACCAATCCAGCAGTTTCATCGTCTCCTTCAGCCTTCTTTTCTCCCTCCCCATCCTCGGTATCTCCTTCAGTCTCCTGTTGTCCCACCCCTTCATCAGCATGGGCTGTACCATGGCCATCTCCTTCAGCCTCCTCATCTCCCTCAACCTCATCGGCTACATAAGTTCCATCCTGAGTATGTCCTTCATTCTCCTCCCAAATTACCTCATCATCTTCCTAAAATTGGTTTTCTCCAACCTCGTGATGGTCCTCCTCTTCTTCAATGTTGTCTTCTCCTTCACCTTCATTTTCATCCTGCGACCTTGTCGACATGCGTGCTGCTCTACAAACATCATTGTTGATGTTTTGGTCACGGTCGGGAAAAAGGATCGCCGTCATCTTGCGCACAACCAGATCAGCTACTTTCTCTACATAAACACTGCTGCCCTCGAGCTCCTGCCTTGCTTTTTTTGCCGCCTTACTGGCAATCTCGGCAACCAGTTTTCTCTTCCTGCTCCGCGTCAGAGTGTAGACGGCTTCGTCTTCTTCGGCAACACCGGTGCCTGCGCATTGACCTCGCCTTTCGCCAGCTGCACTCGACTCCAGAGGCTTATCGGCCCTCCTCGTCGGTGGTATTTATGGAACTGCTCTTCCTGCTGCTCTTCTCCTTGCCATTGAGGCTCTCTCCAATTGAGAGGTGTAGATCAGAGAGAATGGCGTCCTTTCAGCCTCTACGGACGTCACATAACTGCGTTGTACCTCTTTGTCATCAGGCTCCAACCACGAAAGAATCTTCAACATTAATTTCGAATGCATCAGTAAAGATTATTTACATGAAAACAGAAACAACCAAACAAACAAATAAGTTATAACATAGCCTGGAAGAGTTATAACTGTATACGAAAATAGATCCAAATGTTCCAGGTATTCAGACAGATAAATAATCAACAATATATTTGTTTGCTTGTAACAGTTGTAACCATATACCAAAATAGATCCAGCTGTTCCAGGTATTTAGACAGATAAATAATCAACAATATATTTGTTTGCCTGGAATAGTTGTAACCATATACCAAAATAGATCCAACTGTTGCAAGTGTTCAGTCAGGCAGTTAATTATATAACATTGCCTGGAACAGTTGTAACTATACACAAAAATAGATCCAAATGGTCCAAGCAAAGAACACGCTAAAAGGTGAGGGTTCTCACATGTGTGATCTCGATATCCAGATAAGTTAAGCCTCTTTTGTAGGTATAGCGTAGCCCACGGGGACGACAATTCCTTCTCACCCCTGCACCAAAACTTTTTCCCAAATCTGGGAAGGCCTCATATATCCAGCCCTAATTCACAAAAAAATACAAACATTTAAGAATTTATTTATGCAACTAAAAAGGTATTACAATGAAATGAGGAATACAACCCACATACCAGGAAAGCTAGAGTGTTGCCAGTCAAGTGATAAGACTTGGCAGGAATATGTTTTTTCACATATCGAATTGAATTCACCAAAAGCTGGTAAGAAATGCTACCCCAAGGGAACTTAGCCCATCCTTTCTTGTCCTCGACCAAGACCCATACCCAGTCGGGTATCTTGGAGGATACAGCGTCCATCCCATGATAATGTGTGCTACAATAAGAATCTGAGAGAGCTTCACGCAGTCCCCAGCATCAAGACCTTCCCAGTTCTCGCCAACCATGTACCAATACCATAAATTGTTTGGTGAGATAGGGTTGTTTTGGAAACACCGGGTGTAGAGAGAGTTCTCCGGTATCTCGTGCCGTGCAAATGGATCAAAATCGGTGGGCCCTAATCGGAGACCAGTGACGAGCGCAAACTCCATTCGTCCGAATTTAACTACCTCACCATTTACCCTGAAGAATATCGCAGTAGGGTCAGGGTCTGGGGTCCCTATTGCTTCCCGGCTGACTAGATGGTGGATGCACTTCCCAGACTTCGATATTATAGTTGGGTATCTCATAAAATGTTTGAACACACTTCTACCCATTGCTGCTTCAGCATCTGCTTCGAATTCCTCCAGCCTGCCCTGAATGACAGATATGATATCCTCATTGCCAGTGAGTATCAATTTATAATTTTCTTCATCTTGCATGTGCTTTTGGGGTTCCTCCCAATTAGCCTTCAAAAAATAAGCACCAGATGTTAGTAAAATAGAGTGTACTATACTATAAACATGTCTGAAGGAACTATTTCGCTTAATAGATCCTTCTGTTCCAAGTGTGCCAACAGAATGCACATGGACTACTTGGAACAGATAGAACGACTTTCATAAATAGTTCCCATTGTTCCTGACCATCACATGGAACATGTGGAACTGTTTATGAAATAGTTGAAACTGAACCAAGGAATTGAGGTTCCACCAACCCTAAACCGCCAAAATAAACCAGCGCCACGTAGTAAAACCACCCAAAAAACCACCAAAAAATAAGAGAATAAAGAACAAACAAAGGATTTGCATTGTTGCAGATGTTCACCACAAACATTTGGAATCGAAGCCAGAAATTTAACAAAGAGAGCAACAATGAAGAACCAAAATCTTGAACATATTCCTCCAAATACAACAAAAATTACAGTAGATTAACAAAACCCAGTTGCATGTTGAAATTTTTACAGAAAAAATATAAGAAGAAATCCTAAAATCAAGTAATATACCACCAAGAATCTACAATATGCTTAAAAATCCATAATAACCAGACCAACAGTAATATTCGTCAGAAAAATCCACAACATTCATCAAAACTCACAACTTTTAAAGAAATCGAGCATAAAAACAAGAACCACACAGAAAATACATAAACCCACCAATATTATTCAAAATCCACCGATTAAAACCATACCTCGACTTGGTTTTCGGGATTTGAAGTCGACGCAGAGGCCATTGCTGGTAGCGGATGTAAGGGTTGGGCTTCTCGGTGGATCCTTGGCGTCGTCGCGGCGGAACGTCGGTGGCTAGGGCTTCAAAATCCGTGCAGAGAATGTCGGCGGCTAGGGCTGCAAGTTTGGATCTTCAGAGAATGGGAGTCGGAGAGAGAGAGAGAGCGGTTGAGGGTTGGAATCGAAATGGGGAAGTTGGAGAGTCGCCTGCAAGTTTTGATACCACGGAAAGGCGCGACGATTGGGCAAAATTCAACCATTTTCGTATTTGAATTATTGAGGGCAATTTCGTCCGAAAATACAAAAAGTGGGTATAACTTATGCAACTTAAGTTGGTGGGTATAATTTTTGTTGGCTAAGTGTAAATGGGTATTTCAAATAATGGCCCTTTTTTTTATTCAGTTTTTTTTTTTTTTAATTTATCGGGAAAGAGAATTTTATTTTATTAGAAATTGAGAGAGTCGGATGGTACAAGGAGTACCATTTGGTTACATTAACAATTCATCAACAGCTCACTCAAAGTACACGAGTTCCATGTCTCAAACTCTCGAATCTCCCCGCCTTCGCCTCGAATCGAGCACCAACTCCAGAAAGCGGCACTTGATCTCCTCCTCGGTTATCCGGAAATCTCATTCTTTATTATCAAATTTAACTTCATTCCTCCATTTCCAAAGAACCCACACAACACATATCCATAGCTCGCTCAGCGCAAACCTTGCCTTTCCTCTACCCATGTTGCCGATGAAGCTAGAGAAGTGGTCTTTGATAAGACTAGGCGCCGCCCAGCTAATGCCACACCACAGCATTATCTCATTCCAAATCTCTTGCACCTTCGGGCACATAATGAACAACTGCCCTGTTTCTTCCTCATCCGCACAGCAGCAGCACATCTGCTCGACTGTCAAGTTGGCCAACCGTTATTGTCCAGCGTTGGCAGTCGATTCCTCAGTAGTCTCCACGCCATAAATCGAGTTGTAAAGGGAGCAAAGGCTTTCCAGATTTTGGAGAAGTTAAAATCCCCTGCCTCCGCTTGTTGCCTCCTTCCCTTCTTTTTCTCAATCTCCTCATAGCTTGTTTGATCGAGAAAGCGGCGTTCCCCGACCCCTTCCATTCCCAACTGTGCCTCCTTCCTTCCCTAATAGAACAATGTTGGAGTTCAAACATGGTTGCTGCTTCTTCCTCATCCTTCTCCCTTAGTTCCCTTCTCTATGGAATCATCCATCTCCACTCCCCTTCTTCCCACCTTCCCTTATCACGCACCTTCGCCCTTGATTATCGCACAGATAGAAGAGCTGGGGAAATCAAACTTTCAGCGGCCTGTCCCCAGCCCACCGCTCTTTCCAAAACCAGGTGTCTCTACCATCTCCAACCTTTCTCGCCATGTTATCCCAGAACCACGTGCCTTCCTCATCCTCCACCGATGCCCTTACCCTCCTCCACCATCCCGAGCTCAGCCTTCCCCTCCTCGCACCTCCCGCCTCGTCCCTCTCCCAAGGCGCTTGTCCATGCTGGGATATAATCACTCGTTTCTAAAGATTATTATTCTCAGTAAGATATCGCCACACCCATTTGCTCAAGAGGGCCGAATTGAGAGAGCGTAAGAACATCTACAACCCACACTTCAAATCAGAGTATTACTTTATTTTGGAGTACGGAGTGCATTCCAACCGTACTCTATTTTTTAGTTAGAGTATAGAGTATTGAACAGTACTATTCAATACTATATACTCTATTAGTTTAGTACCAGTCGAAATTCGACGGGGATCACTTCTCATGAAAATTAATAATAGAAGATTATAGTATTGTTAGGATTTATTGGAAAAAAAATAACATTAAATTGTATTAGGGAAAAAAATACAAAAATAAAAGATCACTGAGGTTGACATTTCTCGATTAGTTTTACTCGTTTTGAATGTCAAGTAGTCCGTTGATCATTATAACAGAAAAATAAATTAGGTGAGATCTCGTTTCTCGTGTAGTTATACTCATTTTGAATATTAAGCCGCCAATTATACATTGGTAATATTTTTCAAGTAATTGTATTTTCATTTCAAGTTTTCTGTAGGTCGGAAAAAAAAATAGGTCAATGAGTAGTAATATTTTTTTCGCATGGTTATATTCATTTAAAGTAAAGCCGCCCGCCATTCGATATAATTGACGGACGTCCCTACTCAATTGACAAACTATAAGCCATAATGGTATAAATTTTTCATTAATGTAAAGTATTTTAAATATTTATTTGGGATAAAACTGAGATGATTTTATCATATTTGAGTTTCTTGACGAAGTCGTCGCTCTCAAACATCTATTTGAGATCAATATATTAAATAAAAATCTAAGAAAAAAATTAGGTTAGGAAAATAAGTCATTTCTTGAGTATTTTAATTTAATTTAAATGTCAAGTCGTCCGTTGTTCGATGTAATTGAAATTAGGTCAATGAGAGATTTTGGGCAATTGTACTCATTTCTATTGTCAATTTGCCTGTTGTTTGAAAAGTTGTACTCGATTTAATGTTACGCCGCCCGTTAATCATTGAAATACAAAAATAAGGCAAGACATATAATACTTATGAAGTCGTTCATATTAAAAAAATTATGTCAAAAAAATATGTCATTTCTTAAATAATTTAATTCAATTACATATTTAATAGGAGTGTTAAAAATCCATTCATTTTTAATTAATCACAAAATTTTGTGACCACTTATTCTTTATTATGCGATGCATGATGTAATTGAAGTAGGATATATTAATTAATTTTTATAGAATTTTTGAATTATTTGTACATTAAATTATTAATTATAAAGCAAAGCAATAAGAATATAGGAAAAAATAATTAAAAGATACTACACCCAAGCAAAATACGATTTTTTTTTCCCCGTTAGTTTATTACAGAGTAAATTTTATTGTAATGAAAATTAGGTCAAAGAGCGGTAGCATTCTATGGTAATTATATTTGTTATGCATGTTAGCCGCTCATTGTTCACATCAATAGAAGATTAGATTAAAGATTGATAACATTCCGCAAATATTTGTATTAATAAGTTGAAGATAAGTTAGTATGGACTCAAGTAGTTGTTTTTCTTTGAATATCATCAAGTCATCCAATATTCAATATATATAATATAATAAAAATAAGTTAAGAAGGATATCATTTCTCAAGTAGTTGTCTTTTATTGATTATCAAAGTCATCCGTTCTTCAATATAATAGAAAATAGAGTAAAGAGAGATAATATTTTTAGAGTAGTTATTTTTTTTTTCAATTGTCAATGATATCATTCATTAAGTAGTTATACACATTTTAGGTAGTTGCTTTCATTGGATATCATAAAGTCGCTCGTTGTTTGATATAATAGAAAAATACAAATATTATTTTTTGAGTAGTTGCATTTTTTTTAATGGTCAAGTCACTCGTTATTTAATGTAATAAAAAATTATGTCAAGAGCAAGTTATACACATTAATATCAAGTTGCCCATTGTACTACGTAGCTTACAACAATTCCCTGACAACATGTATAATTAAATTAAATTAGGAATATTGATAATAATGAATATAATTTTCAAGGTAGTTGTACTATCAAGATATCGAGTCCCATGTTGTTCATGTTGCTAGATTAAAATTTAGAACCCTTAATTTTGTGTCCCTCCGTTGCCTATTCTATATCAAAATTAGAAAGAATACCAACCAACATTTTTTCTTCTAGAATAAGAGAGAATACTAACAAATATTTTCTCTTTTAGATTTTCATATCTTTCCGAAATTCAATGTGGGATAACCAAAATAATATTAAAACGAAATAAAAATATATTTTTGAGGGGGTTCGAGTCATCTTGGTGCGTGTGTGTGTGTGTGTTATGTTTGCTTGATCAAACAATAATATATTTCCGAAATTCAATGTGGGATAACAAATGTTTTCTTCCCATATTTTCTTTCTTTGCCAATAATATATATAACGAAAAAATATGCTTGATACCTTCAATTAGAATTAATAAATTAATAAAATAAAGTTATGAAAATTATAAGAAAACATTAATAGAAAATGAAGAAAATTCTATGTAAGATTAAAATATTTAATCATATTATATAGGGAGAAATAATGAGGTCCACGTACAAATTATGTAAGATGCGTTAATTTCATTAATTAATGAATTATAACATGATTATGATTCAGATGAAGATATATTATTCTTTTTATATTTTAATTTATTTGTTTATGTGAACAAATAATAAAGATCCATTCTTGCTAATGAGTTATAATGATATAAGGGACTAGGAATGATTAGATTTTAATAAAGTAGATATACACAAAGTCAGTTTTATATTAATTAAATAGAGAGACAAAAAGTTATCTACACATTATTTATGTGATTAAATTATTGATTAATAGCCAAAATTATGAGAATTTAGCAAAATAATTAAGAAAAATCGTGGTTGATCGACCTTTATTTTGCTATTATATATATATATATATATATATACTAGTGTACCACCCGTCGAAATTCGATGGGATCATTTTTTATTGTAATTTTAAAGTAAAATTTAAAAGATAATCCAATTATTTATTTTAAATTGATAAAAAAGCAAAAGTTCATTTTAAAATATTAATATGAAATTATATCAAAAGAAAAAAAAAGTAAATGAGAGACAATATTTCGCATTTTAGCATTACATATTTACAATATCAAGCCGTCCATTTCACGGTAATAGAAAATTAGATTAATAAAAGTTTTCGAGTAGTCCTATTTATTCAAATTTTATTTTTTCAAAATGTTCGTCATACATGTAATAGAAAAATAGATTTAATAGTGATATTATTTTTCAGGCATTTTCGTTTGATGCCTAGCCGCCCGTTGTTTGGTTCAGCCATTTAAAGTTTAACATTTGTCGAAAGTTGTATGCATTTTTAAGTAATATTTTTTGAGTTGTTATATTTATTTCAAAAGTCTCCAATATTTATTGGGTAATTGTATTCATATTGAATATCAGCCCCCGTTGTTTGGATTATCTTGAAGTCGTCTGTTGTTTGGATTATTCTTCAAAGATATAATATTTATTGGGTAATTGTATTCATATTGAATATCAAGCCCCCCGTTGTTTGGTTCAACCATTTGAAGGTAACATTTGTTCGGGTAATTATATTCATTTTGAATATGAAGTCGCCCGTTGTTTAGATTATCCATTGGAGATATAATATTTCTCGGGTATTTATATGCATTTTGAATGTCAAGCCGCCCGTTATTTGGTCTAACCATTTGAGAGTAACATTTGTTGGCAGTTGTATTTATTTTTAATGTAATATTTTTTAAAAACTACGTTGCCCGTTGTTTGGGTCAACGGTTTTGAGCGATAACATTTGTTGGGTTGCATTTCTCAAGTCGAGTAGTTATGTTCATTTTAAATATGAAGCCGCACGTTGTTTGGATTATCCATTGGAGATACGGGTCAACTATTTTGAGGGATAATATTTATTGGGTTGCATATAGTTATATTCATTTTGGATGTGAAATTGCCCGTTGTTTGGATTACCGATCAGAGATATAATATTTTTCGGGTATAAACCTGCCCGTTGTTTGATATAAATATCGAATGTCTAGCCGCCCATTAAATTTTGAATATCAATTCACTCGTTATTCACAATAATAAAAAAAAAAATAGATTAATGAGGGTAGCATTTCTTGACTAATCGAACATGTTCAATTTTTTGTATGTCAATGCACCCATTATATGTGTAATAGATTAATGATGAACATTTATCGACAATAATCACTTTATGTCAAATAAAAAAAATATTGATTGATGAGATTATTAATGATGAATAAATTTAATGATGAATAAATTTAACTCGTGATATGTATAATACTTATTTAGTTAAAAATATATATATCTTCATTAATGATGCATATCTTGTATGAATATCATACTTTTTTTATATTAATTGATTGATGATGAAAATTTATGAAAATTTAGGAAAATATTAAGTATATAATATGCATATATAAATGGAGATATATTATTATATAGTATTTATATTGATTAAATTATTGCCTAATATAGCTAAAGCCACGAGAATTTAAGAAAATAATCACGAAAATTCTACATAATCCCACGTAGGATGGAGATCCGTTTTCGTATTTTATATATATTGATTTTCTCTATTTGGACTATATTAAACTATAAAAATAATAATTTAACTAAATTTCATTAATATTATTTGATTTATAATTTTTTGTATTGTATATTTTATTTATATTATATTTTGGAATTTTTATTTAATTTTACATATTTAATTTATATAAAAAAATAACAATCTACAATATATTTAATTCACATTATTTAAGATATATTTTTATTAAATTATTCAATATTTATGATACATTAGTAACTATTAATGTTAATTATGTAAAATAAATATAAAAAAAAACTACAAATAAAATATGTATATAGAGTACGTGGTTGAAATGAATTTCTAAAATAAAGTATTCAATGTTGTATTTTGAAGTATAGCATACTGCAAAATAGAGTGTATGATCGGAGATGGTCTAAGTCCTTAAATCCCAACCCCATACTTTTTTATTCGTAATAGCTAGTTTTTGTACATTATATGGGGTTAATTGCCTCATCGTTATTTTTATATTCATTTAATTTTCAATCGACCGTTTTTATACTTAGGGTCGTTTGGTTCAAGTTGGATAACGAAAGCGGAATAGAATCAAGTCAAGTAAGAGAATGGTAATGATAATGATTATTTTTATTGAGTGTTTGGTTCAATGATGGAAATGAGTCACTTGTAAAGGGATTTCATTTCTCCTTGTTTCCCCTCCTTGTAATGGATTGAGTTATCCCCAAGTAAGGGAAATGAATAACATATCACTCAAACCAAACAAAAAGTAATTGAATCAATTAATTGTTTCTCTTTCCCTATCCAAAAAAATGTGAACCAAACATGAGCTTAGTATTTATTAAAATAAATATAATTGTCACGACCGCACTTTGCTAATCGATAGCTCAGTTTGGTATAAATCGTGACTATGGGTAATATGAAGTAAATTCGGGAATAAAGAAAGGGTTAACAATGAATCGACTCATTAACTTGGGACAAGATTTCATATAATAGAGATAGCATTATTGATGGTTTTTCACATGGAAACAGATGTCATGATTCAGACTTAGTACAACCAAATTGAAGAGAAATTTAAGAGTGTACGCAGCGGAAAGGTGTTCAACATATGTATGGAGACATATGCTACCAAGAGTTATTTCTTCTAATTTATTCTTGACAAAATCTTCGCTGGTCACTTCGCTTCAACACTGCTCAACCTGCACATCGGAAATAATGTACAGGGCGTGAGTACGAAGTACTCAGTGGACACATGCCCAAAATCATTTATTTATTGTCAAGCCATCACTTAGTGAATCATAGGGTTTTTCTTTAAAATGCCTATGTTCACAAAAATATTTATTTTCTTGAAAGCGACTGCGCAGTCTCTTCTTATGTAATCTATCATATCTGAGCTTGTTGTGCCCAAGGAGTTGGCCACCTCACTCGGTCACGCGATCGGTCACCACGCTGAGTGACGCGACCGATGTGTACACTAGTCCAAGTATGACTTCTAATCACACAAGGACCCGAATTCGATTCTTAATTTGGCATTTCGCCATTCAACAGATAGGCATCATACAAAACTGAAAACATTTATGGCATGACAATTATAAAAGAGCTAACATCTAATAAAACATGCTTTTTGTTTTATAGAAAGCCCACCTTGCTGCTCTTCTTGAATATTAACAGACGGTCTTCGCCTCCGTTACTATCCCTCCTTCGCGTAACCTTCGATTGAAAAATCGAAGTAAGATTCGTATTCCAACGAATAAAATCTTATCTAATATCTTAGGTTCTTGTCCGATTGGAGGTTATCCTAATTTCAGTAACGTGGTTACTGTTATCTAAATTGAGTTACTAATTCCGTTATGTGAACGGTTTATACGGGATGTTTCTTATTAAATCAAGAATTGGTTTATTGCTTATCTTAGAATTAATTAGTTGAGAAGCTTCCCAATAATTAATTAGATTACTCAATAATCGGAGGGCTAGGATAATTTCTCATTTAACTTATCAGTATAAGTTAATTAAGAAAATACTTCGCTTAAGAATTATAAATTAATAAATGTAATTGTGTAATTGATTATCTTAATCAATTAATTAGAGAATCTTGGTTAATTAACTTATCTCGAGTTAATGATCGCAAATTGTGAAATAATTCCTTACGAATTATTGAAATCTAATTACGGTTAGAAAACGATTTAGTTAGTGGTGACTCGGTCCGTAATTAATTAAAGATTGGGCTCGTAATTAATTAGAGATTCTGGCCCAATTTAATAAACTCGGCCCACTTAGCAGATTCGGCCCAGAATTTGGCCAGTCTTCGGCCCGCCTTCTTCTCGGCCCGGCCCGGCCCAGATAACTTAATTAAGTGAATAAAAATAAAAAGTATAATCTAAGCCCCCCCCCCTTTCTCATTCCACGCAAGAACTCTCTCTCTCTCTCAGTTCGCGACTCTTCATCCTCTCTCTCCGAACTGCGACTCTCTCTCTCGCTGCTCGGCTCCGGTCACCATCTCCGGCGATAATTTCGGCGGCGTCTCAATAAATGAGCCGTCATCGATTCGTTTCCCTTTTCTTCTTTTCCAGAATTTCTTTTCCCAACTTGGATTGGAAAAGGGCAAACCATAATCAAAATTTGGGGCTTCTCTTCCCCTTCATCGAATTTCGGCGAGAACACCATTTTTGGCTTCCGGACGATGCTCCGGTGTTGCAGTGAGACGGCACCGTCCCGGCGCGGCTCAGGAGTTTGCGTTCGTCGGTACTTGATTCCGGCGCATGCACCTCACTTCCGGCAGCGGCGCAACTCCTGCAGCCGAAGCCTCTTTCTCTCTCTCGGATTTTGAATCCAAAAATTAAAACCCTAATTCGAATTGAATTAGGGGACATTTGTCCTGATTATTCGTTCGATTCTATTTGCTATTATTAATAATATTATTATTCAAATTTTGCACTTGCTAATTCTCGTTCTCTTTTTCTTTTATGCAGGTCCCGGCGAATGACGACGGAACGCCGACGCTGTCTGCTGTAGCTCGCCATTGACTGTTTTTGCCGTCGTGGCCTCGAGCCTCGACGGAGGTTCGATTCCTTCTAACTTCCTCTTTCCTTGTTTTCTTTAGAGTTTTCATAATTACGAAAGTGTGTGTGTTTATTGAACTTAGTTAAATTTTGAGTGTATGAAACACAGCATGCTACTAGTTCTTGTTATGAGTTTCTTGTTGTTGCATAAGCACGGTAGTTAGTAGGATTTGGAGGAGGTTATTTGTTGGACTGATTTCATAACTAGGATATGTGCATGCTTACTTGGCTGTGCATAATGTTATTACATATATATATGCTTATGTTCATTTCTAGACTAAGGAAAGAACCTCATGCTTGCAAGGTTTTAAATTTCTTATGAAAGGTTTAAGTTGTTCCTAGGCTGAAAATTAAGGGAAGATAGTAAAATTATCATGAGTTCTTGGTTGTTACCTAGAAGTAGAAGGGCTGTAGTTGCTAGCTATTCCTTCTCCTTCCTCCTTCTCCTTCTTCTAGTCTCTTCTTTTCTTCTCACTCAATCTCTCACTCTCTATGTTTTGGTTGTAAGGTTTCAGAATTTGATGAGGTGAAAGAGAGGTGAATGGCTGCAAGGGAGGGGTATTTATACTAGAATTAGATCAACCTTTGGACTAGTTAATGGTCTGGGCAATATGTTATACTTTGGATAATTGAGTCCCTTAATCTTATGGCTGATTTTATCTGCTTCTTTTGCAGATTTTGGGAGCTCAAAGATGCTGCTGCAGAGCTGATTCTGTGGGAGATTTGCTGAAGTTGGAGATGACTGATTGGTGGTTAGGGATTTGATTTGCTGCATGTTCCCATTTGATTAGAAAGGGGCGTGTAATTCTTTCTTTTGCATGGTTCTCTAATTAGATCCTTTGGTTAATAGTTGTAATCTAGAGACAAGTTTTGAGTTGATGTTGTACTATTAATAGTTTAATATTTCTTAAGGAAGAAATGTAATTATCTAATTGGGAGAATGTATTGTAAGTTATATGTATATATATGAATAATGTTGTCCTCTTCAGAGGAGCTCTCGGTCTCTCTCCCTCCTACTAATTGGGCTTGGCCCGTTATTTTACATGGTTAATGGGCTTCGACCCAAGTAATAATTGATGGGTCTAGGCCCAACGAAATAATTAATGGGCCTCGGCCCAAACGACTATTGGTCACTAATTATCTTCGTGAATAACTAACCGGCATTTAAGTCGGTTTCTTACTAAAACGTTCGACACTTAAGAAGTACTTCGCCGAATCTTCCAATCGAGCATCAAATCATTTAATAAAACAACTAGCAATTAAATTGCTATTTACTTGAAGTAACATAACAATTTGGAAATCAAAATAGATTCCAAAGATTCCAATAAGTCTTATAATAATTAGGGAATCGAATTAGATTCTAATTCCCTTTTAGCGTCGTAATATACTATAAACGATAGTTAGGAAAATACGGGACATTACAATAATACGAGTATTAAACTACTTAACCTTAATTAGAATAGATAGTTAAAATATAGAACTATAGAATAAAACCTACTTCAAATTTTTAACCTATAAACTAAAGACAAAAATGTTACATCACTATCAGAATTTAATACCCATTTTCAAAGAATGTTGTCCACAATTAATTAAAACATGCGTCACATTAGGATCTTAATTCTTAAATGTGATGTTAAAAAAGTCTAAATTTTGATGCAAGAATTGATAATTAGAGGGTGAGAGACAATACGGCAAAAGAAAAGGTAAGTAATGATCTCCTGCGTGGCAAGCGGCGTCGTATTCGTGTACTACTTCACCAATGGCTTCCCTTCTCAAAAAATCCAGCCCATCCTCATCTCACCACCGAATTCTTTCGATTGCGCCTTAGCAATCCTATCCTAACTCTAATTGCTAGCTAGCTAGTATTTACTTCTTCCCCTTCTACTAGAATCCTCCTCCTTTTCATTTCGCTCGATCGATTGTGTTTCGCAATCCCTAAATTAAAAGGTCGATTTGGTTATTGTGAATGGTGGAAATCCCCAGTTTGTCGTTAATGGTCGTACCTTCTTCATCCAGAAGGGGGATTTCTGTTTCTTTCTGCTTTGGATCCTGCAAGGAGGGCTGGTATTTCCGCTGCCTCGGCGTCGACCCGTGAATTCGATCGGTGCTTTCAGTTTTCGTTTCTCCGATATTCCCCCGGTTAGATTAATTCCTCCTCTTTTTTTATTTTTATTTTTTTATTTAAAAAAAAAAAAAAAAAAAGAAAAAAAAAAAAGAAAGAAAGAAAAGATGTTGCTTCCGAAGCATAAGAAAAACCAGGCGGCGGCGAAGGGCAAGCGATTTCTAATTAGTGTTACGGTGCTGGGGAGCGCTGGGCCGATCCGATTCGTGGTGAGTGAGGATGAGCTCGTTGGTAGTGTGATCGACACTGCTTTGAAATCTTATGCGCGTGAGGCCAGACTTCCTGTTCTCGGATCCGATGTCGATGGTTTTATTTTATACTGCCCAATTGCCGGGACTGAAGGTATATATATTTTTTTTTTTCTTTTTTGGAATGATATCGAAGGTATTTGTTGCTGTTGATTGTTGGTTCGCTCATTAAGTAATGGGTTATGGAATGTATTGGGTGCAGCTTTGCTTCCATGGGAGACGATTGGATCGTCAGGCGTGCGAAACTTCGTGCTGTGCAAGAAGCCGGATGTGGCGAAGGCTGTGCGGCGGCCGAGGAAGAGCGCCGGAGTTGGGATTTGGAAGGCTTGGTTCACCAAATCTCGCACCCTCAACATATCTCTCATTAGGATTGGAGAGAGTCGAATAATGTGAACCTTCGACTTCGAGGAGGTTTCAGCACATGAATAAACTCGTTTTTCTCGTTATCAGCATTCCTTCCTAAATTCTGCAAATCGCTCTTTGTCAGATAACAACAGCATCAACATGTACAAGTATTGCAAAATCACAATTTTTTCTTACATAATTAAAAACCTGCTAGAACCATGCTCCAATTAACAATTCAGTTAGGCGTTTCTTTGGAAGGCAATGTGAGATCTGCATTAATAAAAATAATTGAAGGAATGAGAAAACTATTTGATCTCATCATTTTAGAACTTGAAATACAAATTATATGGCATGTTTCTTGATTAGTAGTAGGTCTCGAACAGCTAATAGTTTAGCATGCATTTTATGTTGAAAGAAGCCAATATTTATTTACACAAATTTGATACGATAAGTCGTGACTTGTGTATTTAAGAATATGCGAATGCTCGATTCCTGTACTCGTGAATGAAGAAGATGAAGCTGCCCGGCGACGGCTAATTGGCTCCAGAGTGGTCGCCGGTGATGATATTACCTAACCTGATTCTTGTTTGTGTATTAGTGTAAGATTCAATTTAGAGGAAATCCAATTTAGTGTCAAAATTGAACAATTGATAAAGTTCATGCATTTAATTTTTTTTTATTTTTTTTATTTTTTTAAAGTTCATGTTAAAAATGATTTTTTATTAAAGTTAGTGTACTATTCATATGCATTTTACCCTTGTATTATACATTTATGTAAGAATCAATATGATCTATAAGAAACTCCCAACCCATATCTCTATCTCCAAAGTAAGCCAAACATTTTGTAATCAAAATTAATCATGTATATTTGTACAAAACTATATATGAATGATTAATCATGTATACTTGTACAAAACTATATATGAAGAATATTTGCTGTGAAAGATTGTAGTGTTATATGATTTCTGACAAGTATTCTTCATGAAATGAGATCGTCTAGAAATGGGATGTCAAAGGGGAGGCGAACGAGCCCAGCAGCTACAAGAAATGCAGTTACCCACATAGGTATCATCCATACGAATATGAATTTCAAGATTTGCTTTCCTGCAACATTTCATGATCATGAACTTGTAAATTCTGTATCATATATATACAACCTTGAAAAGAAGTAAACTCAGAGAAAGAGAGAGAGTTACCAGCAGAGCTTGAAGTGGTGTCAGTTTGATGAATAAGCCATTCCCCAGTCTCTCTCAGCCTCTTCTCTGTAGAACCTTCATTCCTCCCTACTGAATTTTTCAGGATATTATCAAACATACTTGACGACTTCTCTCCTCCTCCTTCTCCGCTGCCATATTAAGAAAAACTCAAACTATTTTCTTCTGCCTACTTGGAAAAAGAAATTTATAAAGGAAACTTAGTTATGAACTTGTGCTTGCTTGCTTGCCTGTTAACGTCTCTGTCCCGAAAAATGCCGGCACCAATGGCCCTTTCAATTTCTAAAACGGAGGGTTGCTGCAACTGCTTTTTGTAATCGGTTTTCCGGAGTTTGTTAGGCTTCATCTTAATATTATTTTGGGGCTGATGAGAGAGAGAAGAGTCTTCTGGTATGGTAGAAGAAGCCACAACCTCAAACTTGGTGATGCTGAGGATAGTGGCCATTTTACTCATAGTCTGTGCATAGAGATAGATGTTTGGATTACTAGTATATGATAAAGAATCACAAATGGAGCCCACTTGTGGAAATATCTGTAACATATTGTTTCCCTGAAGAAAGAAAAAAAGAAAGAAGACGGCCTAATGTACCCAATACGTGGGTGATTATTACTTGCAACGTTCCAGAAGAAAAGAAAGAAGAAAAAGAATCATCGCATTCACACACAAAGTAAATATGTAGAAATGAAGAAATTGTTTTCCTAATAGTAGAATTTAAAAATACATCACATACAGATGCAGGATTGAGTTGATGGTGAACGATATGAAACTAATAGGTTAGCATTTTATGTAAAATTAAAGAAGCCAATATTAGATTCACTTGAATAGCAAAATCATATCATCTTCAAAAAATGGAAGTGTTTCACATAGAAGAATCTCATGGAATGGATCATTGCAAATCATTAAATAAATTTGTGGACAGGGTGCAACTCTAAATAACCTCTAAAATGTGAGAGGAGCTGAATCTCTATCTTGTTGGGGAATGTCAGTCATTCCTCATTTCCTTGTTCTTTGAAAAATTTGTCTTGAGTTAACAAAACGATATTCCATTCACTCTCTTAAGCCTTGGCAAGATGTTTCACACTAAATAAAGAAGCCAAACAAGATGAAAAAGGAAGAAGGAATCTAAATCCATTATGCAATTATGCTTGTCTAAATGAGATATACACACCACTTATTTCTCAGCTATATAGTACTCTACTAGTATTGAATTTGAAACCCTTCAATTCAAATCAAAGTATCGTAGTACCATATTATCAAATCAAAGAAACACTAACCAAACTGCCAGGAAAACACCATAATCAAACCTCAGCTCTCTTTCCTAGCCGTGAAATTAGTAATCAACAACGTGAAATTGCTACTTCCTTCCCCAAATCATAACAACAATCGCAATCAAACTATGTACATATATTATAGATATAGCAGTCAATCGAATTCGAATGTACCTTGGCCTAATAATCCTTCCAAACTCCCAAATCAGACGCTTTCAACTTAATTTTACCGATCTTCCGATGTCGGCTGACCTCTGCAACAAACAAAAATCCCCAATTTCAATTGCAATTCAATTCGACCAAGATTAATGAAAGAGCATAAACGTACAAACATAAATATGCATACCACCGTAGAAAAACCAATCAATCAGTTGGCATTCGCATTCGCAGCTCAAGAAAGAAACTTAGCGTTTGGATTAGTGGTGGAAAATGAGATGAAGGTGTTAATTGTTTTTGGCTAGATTGGGGGGCGCGAAATTCTTTTGGATAAGTTTTTGTCCATTTAAAATTGGAGTGCAAAAGTTTATTAGCGGAGTATATTTATTAGATAAAGCGTTGTTTCGCCTGCAATAGCGCTTTTATTTACAGACTCATCATCTCTTTCTCTTCTCTTGTCAAAACCCAATCAATCTCAGACAATCCTCATCCACCCAGGCCAGGCCAGGCCAGGCGCCGAGCGAGTTTCCCTTTTATTCAAACACTTACTTGTTCCAGGTACCAACTACCAACTACCCTACCTTTTTTATCGTCGTTTCTCTTTGTTTCTGCAATTAATACTAGCATTGTTTTAATCAATTAAACACAAATTTCCAAATGCTCATGTATGATTATGTATGAATTTTCATTGTTAACTCTTCTGCTGCATGATTAATGTTTCTTGTACATATTTCTACTTAAAACCTGTATTATGTTATCAGTTCGTTAAAATAATAATAACGAACGAAAATTCACGAGGAATTATAATCCGTAATCGTATTATTAATAGTATATAAGCATATTTTTAGGCTCTTTGAAAAATTTAAGTAATTGATTTTGATATCTGCAGACTTTTGATATGAAAATTATACCAAGTACTTAAAATATAATATTATGCTGAAAAATAACTTGTTCACCTACTTTGATTGTTTGTAAATGTCTTATATTTCCCTGAATCTAACCAACTGGGCACTTCAATCAAGGAAACTTAATTGCTCCATCTTCATATTTTCTGCTTGTGTATTTCTGTTCATAGCTTCTTTATTTATAGCTAGGGGTGTAACTAAAAATTAAGCTGGAGAAAAAGAAAAGAGTATAGTAATAGAAAGACAAGGAAACAAGAGAGTTGGGTGAAAAATGAGCAGCTCCTTGAGATTGTGCTTCCGCATTCCCAAGGCTTTGCCTTGTCTTTCTCCACCCACTCATCATCCCTTCTCCATTTCTTGTCAACGAAGAATAGATTCCCAGAATAAGAAACAGGTTTGAGTCATCATATCATCCTCAATTCACCAAGAAGCAAATATATTCTATATGAATTTCGCTCGATCTTGTTCAATGGCAGGCATGCACAAGTATAGGTGCAAACAAGGTTGGGGATTGTAGGGCTAGAATTCTTGGCATGGCCCTTCTTCAAGTTGGAGGAGTAGTAGCAGCAACTGTATGATTGATTTGATTGTTCTACTTCTTAATTGTTTCTGTGAGATTTGCAACTAATTTTTTAGCTTCTTCTTTCAAATTACAGTACTTATTAACTAGTATAGATTTTAAACAGATGGCAGAGCCTGCTCTGGCATTGACTGGTGTGAATGAAGGAGAAGATTTGGTGTGGATTCTCATTCAGTCGGGAATTTCAGCTTTCTTATACTTCCTTGTGGCCCCGGTGAGTGAAAATGAATTGATATTTATTTATATTATACATACCAAGATGTGTTGAACAATAATTATATATAGTATATTGTTTGTATTGTAGCCCTTCATCATGAACTGGCTGAGAACCAGATGGTACAAGAGGAACCTACTTGAGATGTATGTGCAGTTCATGTTTGTTTTCTTGTTCTTTCCGGGGTAAGTAAGTTGGCTTGTATCCTTTAATTTCCTATAAATAAACTTGTTCTAGTGTATTATATGAGAGAGATTTGGATCATGTGGTTAATCATTAGTAGTAACAATTAAGTGTGAGTGAATTGAATTGTGTAGGGTGTTGCTTTGGGCACCATTCCTCAACTTCAGAAAGTTCCCTCGAGATCCAGGCATGAAGTATCCGTGGTCCGTACCAGAAAATCCTTCAGAGATAAAGGGCGGATTCTTGAAGTATCCTTGGGCTCAACCCGAAGACTATGAGTAATATATAGCCCTCTATCTCATTATTTAATTTTCTGCAACTTTACAACCATTACCAACCCGTGTATAATTTATTTTATTTATTTCATGTAAATCAAATTCATATCAATATCAATATCAATATATATATATAATTAATTCTGCACCGGATTCGGAGCACCACGTTAATTCATATGCTTATATGTGGCATCACCTGTGGCCTCCATTCTGATTTATCTAAAATCTATATATTTATATACATTAATTATTATTTATATATTTTATATTATACATATATATATTTGCATTTCAAATTTTAAAATTTAATTATGAGCATGAGAGGATTCGAACTCATGATCTCCAACACAATAGTCTATATCTTATACCACTTCACCACGTTATTAATTAATGTTATTTAAGGCATACAATATATTATATGTTCCGTTCCGAATTCGGAACACCACAATCATGTGCCTACACATACTATTAGACATAAAGTCAATTTTGAGGTGGTCTGTTGGCTAATAAATTTTTGAAATTTTCGATTTGAATCGATCAGACTAAATTATTTTTGAGTTAAAATGTGACATCCCACATCGAATAAGTATGGAATGTAATGACAGTATAAGTATAGGCTCAATGGACTCTTTAGCAACTTGGGTTAACCATTTTAGCAAAGCGATGACGAACACCAAGTAGTTGCTAGTCAGCCCATTCTGCCACCATAGCGTAACGCCCCCCCCCCCCCCCCCCCCCCCCCCCCCCCCCCCGTGGTACCAGGGCATTACAAATGTTATCAGAGTTGACCCCGGACGAGCTCCATAGCCCCGGGGGCGGTCCTGCATGTAAATCACGATGAAGACGTCGTATATTCAACGGGGGGAGATTGTGACATCCTACATCGAATAAGTATGGGATGCTATTTTGAAGTTTGTTAATATATTTTGGTCTTAGCACAACTTCAATTGAGGTGGCCCGTTGGCTAAAGAATTTGTAAAATTCTTTTAATATGTATATATGCATACTATTAGACATAAAATCAATTTTGAGGTGGCCCGTTGGCCGAAATTTTCGATTTGAATCAATCAGACTAAATTATTTTTGAGTTAAAATGTGATATCTCATATCGAATAAGTATAGGATGTCAAGACAGTATAAGTATGGACTCAATAGACTCTCTAGCAACTTGAGTTAACCATTTTAGCAAAGCGAGGATAAACGCCAAGTAGTTGCTAGCGGACCCAATTGTGCCACCATAATGTAACAGGCTTCCACCTTGTGATACCGGGGCGTTACAAATGGTATCAGAGCCGACCTCGGGCGAGCTCCATGGGCCCGGGGCGGTCCTGCATGTAAGTCACGATGAAGACACCGTATATTCAACGGGGGGAGACTGTGACATCCCATATCGAATAAGTATGGTCTGTCAAGACAGTATAAGTATGAGTCCAATAGACTCTTTAGCAACTTAAGTTAACCATTTTGGCAAAGCAAGTACGAACGCCAACACTACAAAAAAAATACTCGATCTCCGACGGAAAAAACATACGTCGTAATTCCACGACGGATTAACGACGGACATTCGACGGAATTCCTCACCGGCAACTGACGACGGATTTGACGACGGATAAACGACAGTTTATGCCGGGAAATTTTCCGGCGAAATACCCCCGACACGTTTCCGACGGACTGACGACGGAGATGTGTGCACGACGGATATGTATCCGTCGTGTATGTAATTATTATTTTTATTTTCAATTAATTTTAATAAATTTTTATTGTCCGACGGAATTATCCGACGTAAATCCGTCGTGGGTTTAAGTCGGGAATTTCATATTCCTCTCTTCTCTAATTCTCATTCTGAGTCATGAACCCTAATTTCCCCCAATTCCCGTCTGAGAAGAAGCGGCTGGAAACTTGTGGATTTCATTTTGAGGTAATGCTCTCTCTCTCTCTCTCTCTCTCTCTCTCTCTCTCTCTCTCTCTTTCTCTTCGTTTCCAATTAATCCCCAGATCGACCATTATGTTTACTGTCAGTTGTTGTCGTCGGAAAATCTTCCTCGACGGTGAAGCTGCCTCGCCGGGGAAGTGAGTAGCATTCTCATTCTGAGCCGAGCCCAACTTTCCCCCAATTCTCATTCTGAGAAGAAGCCGCTGCTACTTCTCGATTTCATTTTTAGCTAGTACTCTCTCTCTCTCTCTGTTAGTCTCTTTGTTTCCAACTAATCCCCAATCGACCGTTGACTGGCAGTTGCCTTCGCCAGAAAATTTGCCTCGATGGAAAAGCTGCCTCGACGGAAGTGAGGAGCATCTGTCTTTCAGGTATGCCAAAGTCTCATTAATTAACTAGGTTTGTAAAATTAATGCATGTTTAATTTGGTGAAGTTTGTAGTTATGCTGAAGGTTTCTGCTACTAAATCATTCCATTAATCTTAATTTGTATTAAATAATGTTAGGAACTCTTATTTAATTGCTGTTTCATTTTGAGTAAATCGCCTTATGCCGTATCACTTTCGGTGATTAGAAATGAATCTGATTTTGAAGATGCAACCTTATGCCGTCTCACTTTCGGTGAATATGCAAGTAGTTGCAAGCGGGCCCATTGTGCTACCTTAGCGTAACGAGCTCCCACCCCATAGGTCTGAGGTGTTACATAAAATATTTTGGCTCTAGACCAAGAAATTTTTGAAAATTTATTAAATGGTTCAATCAAAATTTGACTGGTTCAACTGCTCGAACCATGTAGAGGTGGCCAAATGCGAGTTCGGGTACGGAACCGTACCCGTACCCGGCGGGTATAGTTCCACATAATTGTTCCTGTACCATAACCGCCTTATAGGCGGGTACGGGTACGAGTATGAGTATGAGTACGAGTACGAGTACAACCTGACGGTTCCAGTGGATTTTACAATTATTATTTTAATATTAAAAATTCATTTTAAATTTGATTAATTGTACCTCGAATTATTTGAAATAAAAAATATTATTTTATTGCAAAGAATCTAACAATGTAAACCAAAACCAAAATGAATTAGAGGATGTCAAATTATTTAAAAATTTAATCTTGAAAGACTGAGCACCGTTAAAACAAATTTGATTAAAATTTAATGGAAAAACGCTAAAGTAGGCTAAAGAGTGCAATCTAATTAAAACTAATTAATAAAAAATATATTTTTATATGATATACATATCAAAATAGAGGGTTAGCTGGTATAAGAACCAGCGGGTCGGGGGGTCCAACTTTCAGTATCCGTATCTGATACGAACCTTCGCAGATCCGTAATTCACACGCACGCGGAAGGATAAGACTCGAACCGATGGAAACCCCAATATACCAACGGATGAACCCCCTAAATGATATAGGCGAGATTGAATCCCTATACCCCAAAGGGACGATTTTTGCCGAAGTCACACGGAGGCGATGAATGACACACAAACGAGGGTGGTGAACTCGCTTGATTCGCCGGATAAACGTTCGCCTTAGACGAACCAAGAGAATTATTGAAATTCTCTAAAAAGATAGATAACCTCACCGAATTATATTCATCAAAAGTGTAATTTTCGTCCATTACATAAGAGCCTTATTTATAGGCTTCAAAAACCTATCTAAACCTAGCACAACTAGAAAATAACTAAGTATAGTCAAAGTATGGGTCAAACCCATCAAATAACATAATAAAGCCCATAAATAAAGCCTTTTAAGACACTAAAACTTGGGCTTAGAATAAAGTGACGAAAATAATAATTAAACAACTAAATAAACTACAAAATAATATCTTCACTCTTCAGCCCATATCATATTTAATTCTTGACCCATGAATTGAAATCCACGATCTACGGGCTGCATCATTCCCCTCCTCTTGAGGAGGATTTGTCCTCAAATCCTGGCCGTCTCCCACGTCAAAAGGAAAGAAGCTTCACTCCTTCTTTTCATCTGGTAACATAAACTCTATCTCATTCATCTCTGCTAACTTGGTTTGATGTTCACTTCCTCAAATTCGTTGTATGCCAGAAAATGTATCACCGGGAACAACATCCTCAAAATTCTGCAAAGAATGAATAGAAAGAGATAGATAATTAAGATCATTAGTGCACCAATCATTTCCCTTGCAAAACTTCGCCTCCACGAACTTCTCCTCCTTATCGACCCACTCCAAATCATCACTCCGATCAAGTAGAGACTGATGCATCAACTCATTCTCCTTTATCTCTACTTTCTCCTCCTTGGACTCCACCATCTCCACATCCTCTTGCAATTGCACTTCATCCTCACACACTTATTTCGGAGCAAGCGACACTTCATCCCCAACATGAAAAATATTCTCCCGCTGCTTTTCATCACCACTTGATTCTTTACACTTGGAATATCATCATCGAATTTTCTCAACTCTCCATACAGTTCTGCCAAGATTTCCAATATCTTCACCTTTGAATCTTCTATCTCATCTTTGGTCACAACTCCACCACTATCACGAATTGGATTAGAGAAACTCATACATTCTGACCTTGGCTTCACATATGCACGTGTATACACCTTCGGCTGCTCTTCTTCCTCCCAACAACTTCTGTTTGAATATGAAACATTAGCAGTTTGAGGTCGTCTCCAATCGGTCTGAACTGCAGGATAGTAATGCGAAGGCGCATATCGCTTCCTCATCACTGCCTTCATTTCTTTCCTAGTCTGAATAAGTGGCTCTCCATATCTCCGCCTATTCTTCACAAACTGATCCCACCATATTAGAGCATAGCCTGAAAACTCATTAGCTGCCAAATTCACTTTCATGAACTCAGAATAATTATGGCTATCAAACACTAGCTCCGTCTTTCTCTCCCATTCGATATACAACTCAGGATCACATTTCCCTTGAAAAGATAGAATCTTCATCTTGATATGTCTCGAATCGCTATCTTCTCTTCCTCTTAGACCTCCTCTATGCCAATACTCCTCCTCTTCATCTCCATTCTCCCAATCTTCTTCATACTCATCATATTCTGACTCAAAATGATTCTACCGATTATTTCCTTGACTTCCTCTACCTCCGAACACGGACATACCTGCAAAACAATTTTTCTTCCTTTTTTTTTTTAAATGAAAATGTTAGCTAAAAACAGGATCCCCACCACCTCACAAGCACTCGTGTATCACTCAAGATGAATTCACTCAGCACTCTTGTATCACTCAAGAATCAATGACTTTTACCCTCTTATAATCTCACGATCTCTTGCTTTTTACCACTCAGATATCACTCAATGAACTGAAATCAACCAATCGACGAATCATTGACCACGAAAAATTAGGAAAATAGACTTCCAAATAACGCTGCTCAGAAACTGATCCTAGGGTTCTAGACGACTTAAGAAAGCAGTTTTTTTATTTTATTATACGAGAACAATTACACGAGACTCTGACTCCCTAAATTGAACAATAAACACCACAAAAAGATCAACTAAGAACCTGAACTTACGAACTATGAAGTATTGGAAACATCAACAATTAATAACCAAAGACTCACTTATGAAGACTTCAAACGCGAAACAATAAAAATGTACTACCCCACTAGCGACAACCATCCCACAACAGAACTTATATGATTGCAAAGTAATTCCTAGACTAGCGTTCCCAAAGAAGTCAACAAACCCTACAATCAATAAAGAAATCGCAGAAATTTTCTTCTTCTTCTTTTTTGACAATTTTTTTTTTTTTTGACGCAAAGACTACAAATACGAAGACGCAACACAATGACGAAAATGAATTTGGAAGAAGAAACAAAAACGAATCTAGAAAACAACGATAAACCTGGATAACACAAATGATACGAACTTTCGCAGATCCGTAATTCACACGCACACGGAAAGATAAGACTCGAACCGATGGAAACCCCAATATACCGACGGATGAATCCCCTAAATGATATAGGCGAGATTGAATACCTATACCCCAAAAGGGACGATTGCCGAAGTCACACGGAGGCGATGAATGACACACAAACGAGGGTGGTGAACTCGCTTGATTCACCGGATAAACGTTCGTCTTAGACGAACCAAGAGAATTATTGAAATTCTCTAAAGAGAGAGATAACCTCACCGAATTATATTCATCAAAAGTGTAATTTTCGTCCATTACATGAGAGCCTTATTTATAGGCTTCAAAAACCTACCTAAACCTAGCCCAACTAGAAAATAACTAAGTATAGTCAAAGTATGGGTCAAACCCATCAAATAACATAATAAAGCCTTTTAAGGCACTAAAACTTGGGCTTAAAATAAAGTGATGAAAATAATAATTAAACAACTAAATAAACTACAAAATAATATTCACTCTTCAGCCCGTATCATCTTTAATTCTTGACCCATTAATTAAAATCCACAATCTACGGGCTGCATCAGTATCCGAACCGCCGGCTTCGGCGGGTACGGTTCCGAACCCAAACCGGTGAGTACGGGTATGAGTACAAACTCTCCGGGTACGTGTACGAATGCGTGTACGGGTCGACGTGTATGATTATTTTGGCCATCTCTAGAACCATGTCCCGAAAAAGTTCCTTGAGGGGTATTTTTGCTTCGAAGTAGTAACGTTAAGGGTGTTTTTGCTACTTTTCAAAAATAAAATAAAATAAATAAATAAAGGTAAAATATTTTGAGCTAAAACTATTTTCAGTTCAAGTTGATCAAGCTAAACTGTTTTTGATTTATAATATTTTTAAATTTAAAACACTTGACAATATATTATACACGTTTCAATGATTTTCAGGCTATCCTTATCGGGCAGGGGCTATTTTTTAGTTTGAGTTGATTAGGCTAAACAGCTTTTCAGTAGAAAAAAAGTATTTTGCCCCTAATACTATTTCGGTATGAGGTGGCCCGTTGGTCAATAAGTTTTGAATTTTTTTGCCCTAATACTATTTCGATTTTGAGGTGGCCCATTGGCTAAAAAGTTTTTGAAATGCTATCCTTATCGGGCAGGGGCTATTTTGATATTTAAGACACTTCACAATAAATTAGACATAAAATGAGAATCGTTTCAAAATTTCCTGTTGATCGGGCAGACCTTCATGCTATTTTCTAAGCAGAGTACAACATATTAAAATATTTTTTAATAAAATTTAATTTGACTTTGTAACACTTTTTTTTAATAAATTATCATAATACAACTATCTTAATAAATATACAATAAAATGACACCCTGTCGAATTTCGACGGGATACAAACTAGTAATATCATAATTTAGTCTCAACATGTTTGACGGTGTAAACGATACGAAATAGAATTATAGAAGGATAATGGGACTACAAGTTAGTTCCAGTGATAGTAATGTAATGATTCTACTATATGCACTTGGTGTTGCACAAGGAGACATATATAGTACATCTTTCTCCAATGTTACATCGTATTTAATTGCCACGAATATGTGTTGTGAGATATTTGGGAAAAATTGAAAGTTTATGGTCTTAAAATAAAATTTCATGATTTAGGGAATTTTTTTGAAATTTTAATAAAGTTAATGGTTTTAATACAAAATTTCATAATTAACGAGAAAAACAAAAAATTTAAACAAGTTTAATTATGAATTTAGATGAAATTAATCCTAACTATCTTTTAAAGCTTAGTATTGAATAATGTACTACTTGTTGTAAATATATTAATGCACATAATGTATATATCTCTTGTTTATGCTATTTGTGAATACTTGAGGTCTGTATGGTGATGCTTGATATTTTACAATGTGTTATCAGCATGAATTTCTACTCAACTTAGTAATTTTGGAAGGAACTTATATACTCCGTATTAGCAATCAATCGTCGTTGATAGAGGAATACGAATCACGTTGAAAAAAATGGAAGTATGACATATGAAAGAATCATGTCTTTTTGACGAGGTAATTGATATCCATCAAAGTTTGAAGTTAGATATCAAATTCTCTAATTGTTAGTTTCTTATAGCATTCATTTGAATTCAACAATTATAACATATTTGATAGTTCTATTATTCAATTATGGTTGCGGTTCTCATATTCTCTCAAAATTTCAAACTTTGCTCTGTCCACATCTACATAGACATGGTCGAGCAAGATGGCGATGAAGTTATGACCGACCATCAAGGGGTTGTAGATGTGACAAGAACCACATAAATCGTGTACCACTACAACCCAACGACAAGTTTGGGGCCAACAATAGTTGCAATTTTGCGTGTATTGTAAATATCAATCCGGTAAATAGAGGTGTACACGGTCCAGTTTGGTGCGGTTTGATATCAAAACCAAATCAAACCGTAAAATACAGTTTTGTAATTTTTTTGAAACCAAACCGAACCATACTAACACTAAAACCAACCCAAACCAAGCCGTATTAATGCAGTTTGGTGCGGTTCGGTTTGCGGTCTTTAAATACTTTTTGTTTGCTTCTTTTTTTATATATGAAATATGTTTGTACTTAAATTTCAAATAACAAAATAAAATATATTCTTTTAAGAAATCAAAATTTACTATAAAAAAGAGTTCGTAACACAACAATAATCATGGACAACAATCTAACATTTACATACCAAAGTAATGATTAAGAATTTAAATAAAATTTAGGAAATATACTTAATAGCGTAAAAAAGAACCTCTAAATAGTTGGAAGTATTCTTTTATATAAGAAAATTAGATTAAACCGTATTCGCTTATTTTTCTTTAATTAATATTTCTCAAGGTGGTAGAATAGAAAACAATGTAATATGTCAAAAATTGTATCTTGATACTAATATTTATTATAATTATATTACGGTTTTACGATTTATGGTTTAGTTTGACTTATATATTTTTTAAAACCAAACTTAAATCATAAACCATAATTTTTGAAAATAAATAACCAAACTATTTTTTTCAAATTGTAAACTAAACCAAGCCATATAATATGATTTGGTCTGATTTGGTTTATGGTTTAAACCAAACTGTGAACACCCGTACCGGTAAATATTGGTCTTACTCATATAAAGTATTTGCACAATTTTTACTACGAGTTCCCATGAAACTCGTTGCATATGTACAATTGCAAATGAATGGTGACAACAAACTCGTCAAGACTAGTAGTGTCTAAGAACTTTTCCTTCTGTCATCATTGAGACACGATGGCCTTCTGTCTTCTCCGTTAACTTGTTCTCTTTATTCTTGAGCTCTCCTACTGTACTCCGGAGCCCCTCCGCCATCCGATGAGCAGTTCGGAGATTGGCATTCGCCTGGTTAAATTTGTTTTGCCTTGTCAGCACTACCTCTCCGCCGTGGTCAGTTGCGGTCGGCAGAAAGCCAGGTCGTCGGTGGTATTGGTCAGGGATTTGCTGGCTCTGGCGTAATCCAAGGCGTACATTATGCCACGTACGGTGGAATTCACAATGTTGTTGCGATTAAAAACCATCTAAGTTTGAAGTTTGATATCAAATTCTCTAATTGGTAGTTTCTTTATAGCATTTATTTGAATTCAACAATTATAACGTATTTGACAGTTCTATTATTCAATCATTGTTGCGGTTGCCATATTCTCTCAAAATTCTAAACCGTGCTCTTTCCACATCTACAACAAATAAAAGTTATAGTATAAAGACATGGTCGAGCAAGTTGGCGATGAAGCTATGACTGACCATCAAGGGGTTGTAGATGCGACACGTACCGCATAAATCGTATACCGCTACAATCCAACTAATTTGTGTGCATTTGTAAATATTAGCATCAATCTTCAATCCGGTAAATATCGGCCTTGCTTATCTAAAGTATTTGCACAATCTTTACTACGAGTTCCCCATGAACTCATTGCATATATACAATTGCATATGAATGGTGAGAACAAACTCGTGAAGAATAGTAGTAATGTCTAAACGGGTTGTGTTCGGGTGTCCGCCCGGTCATTTGGGTTGAGCGATGAATACCAGTTATTTATCCAAACATATTTTGGTTGTATGTTTAATCTAAGCCTCAAATAGACAAATGATGTTGATGGATGGATGGTGTGTGATTAATGCCTAGATTCATATTTTTGCCGGATACCTAAGTTACCGGATTTACAAAATTACATATATTATATATTTTTTACGGGATTATAGCTCATGACATATTGATTGTGGAATTTTAAAATATATACATTAAAAATCCGTATTTACAGAAAATAATTCATATTGCTATTTTCATTGTCAATTATACTATTAAAAATTAATTTGTTTTCACAAAATATATTTTGGTAACGTTTGATATTAATTAGTTGTCTGCAAAATGTTATTTTAATCCTTCAAAAAGTATCAATGTAAAGACCTAATTTTGATAAAATTAGAAAATGAAAATTAATAAAAATGATATTCGAACGCTACTATTATATACTCCTCCCCTCCTGTTTGTAATGTGCTTTTTCTTTAGGGCACTAATTTTTAGGAAATGATTAATTAGAGATAAAATATAGTGTTTAAGATTTTAATGTAGATTCTATTTATTCAAAACTAGAGCATTATAGATTCATATAAATATATGGGGCAAACCATGAAGTACTCAACCTCAAATAAAAAACACAAAAAGTACCCACCTCCTTTAATTTGCTACTCAAATACTCAATTTTAGCTTTTAGGACATAATTTGCTACTCAAATACCTAATTTTAGCTTTTAGGACATAAATACCCTTATTTTGACTTTTTGTGCCACATGGGTGCACATGGGCACTCCCTTCTCACTCCTCTCTCTTCAACATTAATTCATTTTTGTTCTTTTTATTTCTATTTTATTTTCTTTATTTTTTCAATTGTTTTTTTAAGTTTTTTTTAATTATTTTTTATTTTTGTTTATTTTTCCAGCCTTCTTTTGTTTTGATTTTCTTCATATTTTTTAAATTTTGATTTTTTTTCAACCTTTTTTTTCTTTTTTCTTTTTTCTTTTTTAATTTCTTTGTTCAGTTTTTTTTTTATATTTTCGTTTTTTCTATTTTCAAATTTTTCAACTTTTTTTTCTTTTTCCATCTTTTTTTCGTTCTTTTTCAGCCTTTTTTTTGCCTTTTTTTTTTCCTTTTTTCATTATTTTCAGCCTTTTTCCAGCTTTTTTTATTTTTTATTTTATTTTTCGTTTCAATATTTTTCGTTTTTTTCAGTCTTTTTTTGTTTTTTTTTTCAGTTATTTTTCTTTTTATGAATAGGAAAGTGGTACGAGGTACAAAATGTCACATACGAGCAATTACGAATATGAATTGTGGTATGAACAAGTACGAATACGAATATTCGTACCCAGAGGCGGAGCTAGCGCTGTGGCAGTGGGGTCAAGTGACCCCACTAGAATCTGAAAAAAAACTAGGGGTATATTAGTAATTTCACAATTAAATTATTAAAAATATTAAAAATTACTAATATTCCTAAATTTTCCCCCAAAATTTTCCCTAATCTTGAAAATTCAAGAACAACGCGTCGCTCCAAGTCCAAATCTCATATTCTCGCCGCCCGTTGTCCCCTTCGCCCTCCCGGCCTCCCGTCGCCGCTAATTCACCAACAGAGTCTTCACCAAGTGGCAAGCGCCGACGGCAACCGACGCCCATGCCCCTCCTTCCGCATCCGTCGTCGATTTGGTAAGTAACATCTCTAGACTAGTTCTTCTCGAATCTCCTTGCTCTTCAATCTTTTTCATTCCTCTGGAAAGTACATGAATTAGATTAATCTCGTTCTAGTAATTTGATGTCAAATGCAATTTTATATCCCGCTTGCCGATTTAGGTGATTTTTAATGATTCTATTTGTCATGATTTTTTATGCTATTCAAAGCAAAGAGTGCTGCTATATGAATTGAAAAGTTTACTGTTTCAGCTAATATGGAGTTCAAAGTGCGGTTAGTTTAGTAGTTCTATAGTCCCACACGTTAGTTTCATCTTTTGTGATTATCTAGAGTAAATCTGTTCAAGAACTGAGTGGAGAAAAATGCCAAATTTGATGTCTTTTGTGTTATACTATCTACTTCACAGGATTTGAAATTTGCAACAGGTTGGGCATTAAAAAAAATATCTACTTCACAGGATTTGAAATTTGCAACAGGTTGGGCATTAAAAAAAATGATCAATCAACAATCAAAAATGGGGCGGTTCTTTAATAGTGTAACGCCTAGTGAGGGAGGTTCATCCTCAACAGTTGATAGTCCTACAATTGTTCAACCTGATGCAACATCGATGGAAGAAGATATTGAAGTTGAGATACTATGTGAAGCATCGTTGAAGGAAGTTGACTTTGATAATCTTCCCGGTGATCCAGGATTACGACCTGAGATACTGAACTATCCTACAAATCTATAGACGGTATGACAATTATATTGAAAGTTATTAGTATTATTTTTTGACTTTTATTTTTTAATCGGTAAATTATAATAAATGTGACCCCCCTGAGTCGAAAGTCTGGCTCCGCCACTGTTCGTACCTATCAATAACCAAACGTTATGAATCACACAACTAAATATAAAGTTGTTGGTACGAATTTGAATCAATTCGTACCGATTACTGATGATTATCGGTACGAATTTGAATCAATTCGTGCCGATTACTGATGATTATCAGTACGAATATTATTCAATTCAAGATGAATTGGAAAACAAACATATAGCAGCAAAACCCTTCACATATCTCAACAACAAGAAATTTCTATATTTCTATCGGTACAAATATTGTTCAAGTCGTATCGATTACCTATGATTATCGGTACGAATATCGGTCAATTTGTACCGATTACCTATAATGTAGTACGAATTCAGGAACAACAATAGCATTAAAATCTACTCTAGAGAGAACAAACATATTGGTACGAATACACAAAACGTAGTTCAAGAGCAATTGGAAAACAAACATATAGAAGTGTTGGTCCCGATAAGGCACTTTAGACAAGATTTATAGTGGTTTGGAGCAACCGCTCCTACATCCACTCCCATCACCTTCACTCGGTGATGGAACTTCACTCAAAGCTTGGGGTTTTCAACGGCACCCAAGAGCCCATGTGAGTTTATACGATCGGCACTCACGAGCTGATGAGTTTATACGATAGGCACTCACGAGCCTTACAACCTTTACAAACTAAACTCTCAAACTTTACGGTTGAGTTTGGGTTTGGGTTCGTATAGTTTCCAACTAATGAGAAATCCTTTTATAATGAAGCATAATGTAGAAGACTAGGATTTCTCTCTAAGGCTTATGGATATATGAAGTTGAAGCATAATTGATAAGCTAGAAGGTTCAGATCCGATGATCTTGTGGGAGAGATGTAGGATGGTTTCTACTTTATTTGCTTGCTCTCTCTACCATATCGATTCATCATCTTCTATGTAGCTTGAACCTTCTATTTATAGTGAGGGAATGCAAATCTATCCGTTGGAAAGATAGATTGCGTGCACCGCTCACCATGTCCAATCCGAGTCAGATCTTTTACTATTTAGCGCATAGTTTTGTCACACCCCAATTCCTGAGGGAAGGCACGTATGCCGGGACGTGGCAAGGGGTTGGAATTAAGAAGCAGGGATAGAAAGGGGCTCATGGCTAGGGGATATTTAACCCTATTGTTAAGAAATTAAATACGGGATCGGGACCCACAGCACAAACTACGGGGTAGATAAATCATACTGCCCGTACCGGCCGCCTGTGCTTGAATACCCGTAGACATAAAATAATATAATATTTAAATACGGGATCGGGACATACAGCTCGAACTATAGGTTTGGCTAAGCCGAACAACCTATGTTAGCCGATTTGTCTAAGTACCCGTAATATTATATATATAACTCGTGGTGTACGAAAATTTAGAGATTTTATTCATAGGCGTAGCGGAAGCTTTTATTATACATTAACAACAACAACAGTCCTCTCCAGCTTCGCCTGTTCCACCAACTCCTTAATCTGCAAAACATTTGGAAAGGAATTGCAGGCTGAGTACTAATGTACCCAGTGGGCTTGTGCAAAAAATATTTTCGTAAAAATAATATCCAAGATAATAAAGTATACATAGAAGGGTTTTGAAATCATTTACTTCCATGCACACAAAACCTCATTTTTCATGATTGTGCACGCATGTGTATTACCATGTTACTCTTATATTGATCCCGGGATATTGCCACTGCCGGATCCCTTTTCCCTTGTCAATGGAGCCATGATTTGGAGACAATGGAATATTTCATCCAGAGGTTCTCCCCTCAAAGTTATAATCAATTGGTGATCAACCCAATGATTTCTAACTGTACGCACAGCCTCTCGATTAGTGTGTTAGACCAACCGAAAGACCCGATCGCATACATTATAAGAGCCTTAAACACGTAATAACACATTAAAATATTTTCATGGATAATCTCATTTTATCAGAATTTATTAACTCAAATAATACTTTGCAAGAATAAAGCCCCACCTGATAACTTGAGATACTTGAATCCTTAATCTCTCGTCGGATGCTACAGATGCTCTTTGATAATAACACGAAACTTTTACTACTAATAATATACTTATAGCCTACATCTTGAATATTTGGACTTGATACTAAACATTTACGTATTATAAAATCCCATGAGTGGAATGGAATAACTTGGTATTTATAGGCAAAAAATGTGATATAGACTTGAATAGTCATCGGTATAGCTTAGATGAGTCACCATCCTATTTTTATATGTAAGAAACGTGTACATATGCAAAGCATTCTTGCATGGTAATTATCAAAAATATTTTAAAAATATTTCGTATATATATATGTATCAAATCATGCATGCACTAATTCATGTAATACATATATACCATCTTTAGTAGCTTTACATGCATATATTTTACTTATAAAATCATCCTACTATACACGTATATGTACCTATACTATATACACATAAATTATTATATTGATATAGTATATTAAATTATATTCTACATTCCCAATCAATAAATTCTAATATGAGACTATTTTTATTAACTAAATTTAATAGGAGAATTCGGGATATTACAAGTTTCTAGGGAAGTAGTTGTTGACTTTTTCATCCCTAGACCTGTGTATTCGGCGACTGGACGGCACACTATTCTTTTGAGCAATGAGGAGCGGACACGTGGTCTGGCAGCTAACGCATCTCAACTGCTTTGTCAGACACTCTCGCTTTGACCACAAAGTGCGCTCTGGCCCAGAGAGGCGCTTTGATCTGCTTTGACTTTACAGCTGAGGCGGCTAAGGGTTGAGACGCTTTGCTAAATGAAAGCGAGCTCCTTCACACTTAAACTAGGCACGCTCTTCGAGCTGTTCAGTCGCTCTGCTTTCATGCGGTTTTGTTGCAGACGCATTGTTCTCAGGACTCACTCTGGTCTGGAAGCGCTTTGTACTGGAAATGCGCTCCGGCTTTCCTTTTAGTTAGCTAAGGACGCTTCGCTTCTTGCCTTTGTACTTCGCTACTCTCGCTTCTGCTTCGGCATACTTCCTTACAAGTGCTCCGTCCTTGGAAGCACGCTCTGGCTTGTCTGAATGTTCCGTCTTTGAATCGTTCCGCTGTTCTTCCTTTAGCCAGGCGTTTTAGCTTCTTTTTAAGCGCTCCCACTTAGATACTCTAAAGTTACATTTTAATACCTAGAACTCCTTAACAGATGAGTTCTTCTAATACATTAAAATATACATTGTAACTTTAGAACTGGATTCATCAAAGATAATAAGGAAAATATTCTAAGTAAAATTCGGGTTTTTGAAATCGAATCAAAACACTTCTTTTATTATCAACTTGATTCAAGTTCCCCCTTACATAAATATCCTAGCAAGAAGCAAAACCCTTCACATATCTCAACAACAACAAATTTCTATATTTCTATCGGTACGAATATTGTTCAATTCGTACCTGATTACCTATGATTATCGGTACGAATATCGGTCAATTCGTACCGATTAATGTAGTACGAATTCAGGAACAACAATAGCATTAAATCCACTCTAGAGAGAACAAGAAGCTCAAAATACATAAAGGTAGCTCAAGAGCAATTGGAAAACATACATATAGCAGCAAAACCCTTCATATATCTCAACTACAAGAAATTTCTATATTTCTATCAGTACGAATATTGTTCAATTCGTACCGATTACTTATGATTATCGGTACGAATATTTCTCTGCGATTCATTCCTCCCACACAACATTCATCAAATCAACAATTCATTCACAGTACACACTCATTCTACCATCCGAACTGACATACTCCAATTTCGTACCAAAAATAACAACACGTGAGTAAAACATCTATCAGCCCCTAAATGAGTTGGGTAAGAATTTTATAACTATATTAGTAAACATATGGTTATTGGTACGAGAATGAGTCAGTTCGTACCGATTACCTATAATATAGTACGAAATGCATAATTAAACATGAAGTTACCGGTACGAATATCGGTCAATTCGTACCGATTACATTTAAAAATATGTATCAACCCCAAAAATCGAACGCATCCAAATAAAATCATTTTTCAAACACCAATCAAATAAAAAAAACCATATAAGTTTTTGCTTCACCACAAATCTCATACAATGATAACAAAATTGAGATCTCAACATCTTACGATATATAGAAGAATAAAATTCTACAAGCTATGAAGTCAAAACAATTTGCATATCGAAGAAGACATGTAACTATGAAATCCAACTATGAAATCATCAATCCCAAATAGTAGCTAAAATTCAAACGCCCAGAAGAAACAAGTTTAGATCACAAATGCGGCAATTTAAAAAAATCCGAAAACCCCTACCATAAATGTGATTAGATAATGAAATAAATTCAAGTTCAAACACCTTGAGAAAAAAAGCCGCCGAGATCAACACACATGTTGAAATCCACATCACAAAATTCAGATTTTTATTTTCTTTACTGAAATTGAAATCTACATCACAAAATTTAGCCTTTTTGTTTTAACCAGTAAATCATCTCCACCAATTACATTACTAGAAGGACCGCAAGCACCACAAGCACAAAATCGGAGGATAGAATATCTCGCGAAAACAGGAAAATTCTCGTTCAAACTCGCCCACAAGCCCTCCCTCAAACCCACGTTCATCGTCACCACTTCGTTGACCAAATCCACGATCTTCTCCGTCTCCGGTTGGAAAATCAAAATTCCTACTTCCAAGTTCAGTACCAAATCGCAGAAGATAGACCAAGGCCACCGTAATCGACGATGGCAAAAGAAAACGGTGGTGACGGCGCCGCAGCAGTTCGGCGAGTCGACGATGGCAGTGGCGTTGTTCGCGGGGAGGAAGACGATAGAGGTGTGTTGTTGATGGTGGAGCGACGGCGTGAAAGGCAGATGAGGCGAGAGAGAAGAAAGGGGAAGAAGATATGAATTTCAAAATCTGCTTTAGGGAAGTGAAACACGTGAAAGTGAAATTGAAATGGAAAAAATAAAGAATATACATGTGGTAATTGAGGGTAATTTAGTCGCATTTGTAAAGATTGGGTATTTGAGATACAAAATTAAAAGGTTGGGTACTTTTTGTGTTTCTTATGGGAGGTTGGGTATTTCACCCTAATACCACTAAATATATTGATGATCAATATATATTATTATAAAAAGTGTCTTGTTTAGAAATTTTGATTTTCCTATTATGCATCTTAATATTATCAATATATTAATCATTAGAATATTAAAATTATTATCAGAATAAAAATAAAATTGTATACAAGCAGATATGTATACAATAATATATCATATCCTAATGGACTACAACAAGAAAAAGCAAAAAAAACTAAAAATTAAAAAAAATAAAAATAAAAAAAATAAAAAAAATAAATAAATAAAAAATAAATAAATAAATAATAATAATAATAATAATAATCTAGAGCCGATTCATATATTTTTATAACAAGGAAAAAGATCTACAATAATGTAATTTAATTTGTAATAAATTAATAACTTATTAACATTAGATTTATTCTTTGTAGTTGTTATATACTATGGATTATTTTCTTATCATATAATAAATTCATTATTTCTTATTCATATTTAATATTAATAAGGGTATACCCTGGCCTGTTATATACCCTGGCCTATTATATACTACAGAGTATTTAATTTACGAAAAACAATGTAATATAATATATTATATTAAAAAATATTTTAGTTGTTTCATATATAGAATTAGAATCCTAGCGAGATATATTCGAATGCATTAACAGTGATATTATGATACCTACATGCAATTAACTCTTTATTTCTATTTTTAATAAATCTAGATGAGACCTGCTAGGAAATTAAAACTTTTCTCGATAGATAGTATACGGAGGAATGCTCCATCTAACATGAATATATTAATGTATCAGTTTATTTATATATAGCATATAATGCATAAGAAATAATAGGATAAGGGAAGTTATTAAATTTATTTTAAAATATTACATGTTTTATAACACCCTCCGTCTTATAAAAATGATCTCATACAATTTATTTTAAAATATTACATGTTTTATAACACCCTCCGTCTTATAAAAATGATCTCATACATCAAGGCACAAATGTTTAAAAATGAAATATTTTAAAATAAATTTAGGGAAAAAAAGAGTCACTTTTCGAATGGATTTTTCTCAAATTAGATGTATGAAAGAGAAATTATAAATAGAGTTTTAAAAATTGACGGCACCCAACAGACCCGATTATAGCTTGATTGTTAATGTCTAGGCGTTGATGTTATGTCCACAAGTTGGTTTGATTGAAAAAGATTGTGTATATATTGTGTTTCTCTACACAGTCTCAACACTGAAACTATAAATCCAAGTATGCCATTTTTATTTTTGGATTATTTTCTAAGAATATATATTACAATATTGTAAAAATTAGAGAGAGATTCTATGAGCATTCAAAATATATCATTTTTTTTTTTATTAAAAAGAATGAGATAAATAAGAGATTATACGTGCAACTAGGACAGTCTAAACGGTTTCGGATTACCCGGAACCAAACCCGAACCGAGCCGGTTTGGGTACCCAAAACCCGGAATTCCGGGTAATGGGTCGGGTCCGGTTCCAGTTTTCTAAATATTTTCGGGTTTCGAGTTATCTGGACCCGAATGGCGGGTATCCGATACCCGAATTTCTTTAAATGTAATATTTTTTTTTATTTATTACTAATATATTTATATATTAATTCATTTAGACTATTTAGTTTTATATTTATTTATTCTCATTTTAGTCTTTTAGTGATGATAATGTATTTTATTGTTTTTTTTCTTTTTAATGGATTCAATGATATGGTGAATTGATGTAAGAATTATTTTGATATTTCCTTTCTATAATTGCAATTAGGACATTTTTATTTTGAAGTTTTGATACAGGTTATTATTTCGGTGAATTGTTTTGTTTTTTTTTTTTTAATATTAAAAAAAGCACATAATTCGGGTCTTTTCAGGTACCCGGAATCAATGTTTTTAAACCCGAACCGGACCGGCCGGTTCGACCGGTTTAACCGCGAACCGGTCGGCTACCCAGTCCGGTTCTCACATTTTCGGGTCTTTAAGTTGACCCGGTACGGACCGGTCAAACCCGGTCAGACCCGGAAAAACCGGCGAACCGGAAACTGGTTTTTTTATACATTTTGATAAACATTAATTTTAATTGTGTTAGATGAAATTTGAACCCACTACCTCCTCATCTTCAGACTAAAGCCATTACCACTAGGCCACTCATTATTGATGTTCATTACAATGATAATTAAATATAACTATTATCGAAATTATTGAAATAATCAATGATAACTTAACATTTATTATTTATTCAAAGACAAAATTTATTTAAATATTTTTATGACTATTACTTTTATATTAACAATGATTATTATATTACAAATAAGATTTAACAATTTATACACATTATTTATGTTTGTTCGAATTTTATTTTTTTTATTACTATTTTCATATACATAATATAATTTCATAGTTTTGAACACATATTGGTTAACAAATCTACATAAACATTTGATTATTTTTTTTATTATGTCAATATTTATTTAAGTATTTGTGTATTTTAATTACATTCATACATATAAAAAAAACTAAGTGTGCACGGGTCATCCGGTTTTTTTAAAACGGTTCAACCGGTCGAACCAGTGACCCGGTGACCCAATTAAGAGGCCGGTTCGATGCCCGGGTCGGTTTTCAAAACATTGCCCGGAATCGATCCAAAATTTTTTTGGGTTGGGTCCGGGTACCCGAACTTTTTTATAGGTCGGGTACAGGTCCTGGTTTTAAGCTAATTTCGGGTAGGGATGTATACGGGGTGGGGTAGGGTCGGGTATTGCTTTCCCATCCCCATACCCGCCGGGATCGGGTAGCCGTTAAATTTATTTTTTTATTAAAAATTTTTTTTTTTAAAATAAAAAATATTTTTATTAATTTTTTTTAATAAAAAACTAAAATTACAATAAAAATAAATAAAAGAATGATAATTATTTAATATATTTATTAAAAGATATAATTTAATATATATATATATATATATTGAGTTTATCATAAGGGCGGGGATATATAAACCCGCCTCCACCCCATTAGGAGCAAGTCCCCGTGGGTACCCAAACCCGCGGGGAAAATTGTCATCCCTAATTTCGGGTCGGGTACCCGACCCAGCCTGAATAGACAGCCCTACATGCAACGTGCGTAATGACTTTGTAAGTTGATCTTAAATAAGATTATATAAAAACCGTTAAATTGAATGAAAAAAAACCGTAAAAGCCAAATAACAAACGAACAAATTATGAAAGCTCAGCCCGATCTGACCCATTTGTTGAATAAGGCTAGTCCTGGGCTGTTCGTGGGCCAAGATGGGCTAGGCCGGCCAGGCCCAATTTCAAGTATGCATAAAATGTAAATACTAGTGTGACAATGAAGAATTCCACTCAGATACAATACTACAAAGTAAAAATACCTCAACAAAGTAAAAATCATCATAAGAATAGAAAAAATGGATAACAATGATCTCTCCTTCTCTTTCAACATCAGCATGCAATGCTTCACATCAGAAGAATAAATTCATCTACTGCTTTTACGCTACGGATCGAGATAGATGATCTCTGCGAAAATGGAAGATCGTCGAAAGCGGAGTAACTCCTTCACTAGATCCCATCCGCTGTCCACCGAGGAGGGCTTAACGGTCATTCTCTCAAGAACAGGTGTATTTGCAAGCAAGAAGCTGATGAAACTCAGTTCTTGTCTAATGCCAGATATCCCAACAACCTTAATAAGCCGCAGTTGATTAAAAGTAAAGTTCTGAAATATGTCGACAATGCTGGCAGCTGTTCTAGCAGCAGCCTGTTCTTCTGGGCGAGCCTGTAAAACGATTAACGAGTCAATGCTGCAAAACATACCGGCTCCTGTTTGGTTCTTGAATATTTGCAAAGAGGATGATTTTGACTATAAACCTTTCTTAATTGAAACGAACAGCCTAGGGGAATTCTTTTAGTATATTGTCCTTTACAATGTCTAATCAAAATCAAAATATAATAACCGAAAAACTAAAAGGGCAGAGATAAAACAAAAGTGAGGAAATGAGGTACACTTGGATCAATGCAACACTTACCAGCAACTCAAGTTCCTGTAGATTGGGAGCGCTTCTCAAGAGGCAAAGAGCAGCCAGATTCTCTTCCATGTCATTAAAATTAATGCGAATCGAAAGAAAACTAAGCTCAAGACATGCTGTTGGAAGCTTTCCGGGAATAGTTCCAGCCGCCAAATACTGGAGATAAACATTAATGAGAGAGGAAATAGATATACGAATGATCTATTTCGCCATCAAAATGCTAATATCACAATAACAGAGCACTAACTGCTTGAAAATCTGACTCATACTGATGACGATAAAGGAAATCGTACCTTCAAGAAAAAGCTTTGCACCTCAAGCCGTTGGATATGAGGTAAGCAAGCAAAAAACTTAATCAAATTCCCTGCGCTGCCAAAAGCAAGATTTCTCTCTAGTCCAGAATTAACATACAGACCAATAGAAACAACAGCAAGATGGAAAGTATCCTGGAAACTAACATCTTCGAACACGCCTCCAACATCAAAGAAAAGGAGATTTGGAGCATGAATTTTCAGAAGGGTAAAGCCATCAAAGTTCATCAATGTCAGCCTCTCCAGTAAAGGGCAACTTGATACCATATGCTCAAAGGCCAATTGGTCCATTGTGATGTGCTGAAGATCAAGGCTTTTCAAGCTTTTAAAGCCATTGAAGGGAGGTGGTGGATTTAAGAGACAGTTAAAAAGTTCCAAATGTATCAACTTTTGAAAGCAGTATATAGACGATGGAAGCTTGTACCGATGACCTTTCCATATCTCAAGAATAAATTCTTTTATAGAACCCCTTGATAGGTATAGAATCCATCTATCGATGTCACTAACACCTTGAAGATCTCGATGGGAAAGCTTAAACTTGTGTATTGGGCCAGTGTGAAGTAATAGGACATGGTCAACTATACTCACTAGTTTGTTTTTTATCAGCGTTTGATCCTGGGTCGAGACTAAAACAGATTGATTATCAAAAACAAGATAAGGAAGGGTAACCCATTTGTATCTCCACTTGCTGGACAAAATACTTGTTCGAACAGCATCCCTCAGAGATAAATGTGACAGGATTTTATCAATAATGTGCCCTGGTAAGTTGCTAATTCTGTCGACCTCGAATTTTAAACTGCAAGTAACTTCATGAGGTTCTCTTTGCTTCTGTAAGTTAAAGATAAAACAAGAAGAGATGTCATGATAGGCCACCAGCAAGCAAGCAAGAAAAATATCAACATACACTTAAAAAAAGAAAGAGATGCATGATGCATCACATTGATAAAACACGCACGTTGTTTGGTGAATCGAGCAAATTGATGACTGTGAGTATGGAACTAAAGTACTTATCCAAAGGTGTGCTTTGTAAATAAAAGCACTGCGTGCCATTTTGTTACTTTGCCATCATCTAACAATGCCTAGAGCCACAATGGAACTCAGGAAGAAACCAATACGGGTACTACTAACTACACGTGTATTTGTTAATTATAAATTTTAAACGAATAGAATAGAGAAATCTGACATACCATATTACTCATCAAGTATAATGCAGATGTTCGGTGCTGAGTCTAAATAAGGCTAAAACTCCGGCCAGATCAATATGATGGTCCCACCAAATCTGTTCATACACAAAATCATGTGACGAAACAAGACAACTGAATGCAACTCTACATGGAAGGAATGATCTTATTAAGTAAAAAAAAAAATTCATCAAGCAACGGACTATATCTAATTCCCAGTAAATTATTCGGTGCACACAATATCATTTCTTTCTCTGATAAAGCGTAACAAACTGTAAAAAACACTCTTTGAAAAGCTAAGGAAAGACGATTTCGACTAAGTCGAAACTAAACAGGGCCTTAGCCTTAAGCATAACGAAAATCTTCTAATGTCCTACGTACGGACTCACAACAAAAAACGGCAACGCCATCTGTATTACAATGAATAGCTAAAGTTTCTAGACTCTTGCAGTGCTTATTGTAAGAAATTGCGTGCTATAATAACTAAAACGACTCAAGCCCTAGCATTTTCTTTTTTTGCATTAGTATCAAACATCAAGAGAAGTAAAAGGGTCTATCATCAAGCCAATTTCAAGAACACCTAAGTTCTAACAATTCAATTATGTTCCAGCTCCATCATTTTGTGAATCCACTAATGTTACAGACATCAACAATTAAACAAATCAAAACATTTCTCCCAACCGTATTTAGGCATAATTGTTTCTCTCCGCACCAATAAACCACTCAAAAAGAGTAAAAGATAGAAACGACAATTCAAAAACAACATATAAATTCAAGCAAACACAAACATAAAATGCATGACTTACACAATTATTATTTTACACTATTCTGGGTTAATAACACTGAGAATAAGTGGAGTTCCTGAGAGAATTAGTGGGTTTGTCTCAATTTGAGTAGAGAGTGCAAGAGCTCTTTGATTAGGAGAAGATTTTCTTCGGTTTTGTTCACTACGGTTCCATTCATGGCTCAAGTTTAAATGAAAAGCGTCAAAACAATAATTATTGGGGAGTTGTCGGCACAGCAGCACATCCCCTTTTCACCATTTCACTTTCGCCCTTTCATTATTTTACCATTTTATCCGCAACTCAAATTTTGGAAAATTGTTTTTTCTCCCATGTAAAATAAAATTTTGGAAAATCGTTCCGGCTTTTTCCTCCTAATATTTCAATATTTGATGCTCTTTTTTCTTCTTCTAATTTTACCAAAAAAAGAAAATTTAAACTTATTATAAAAGAAAAATCAATCTTAAATGGAAAAATTGTCGACGTAAAATCACTACATCAGTTGTGGGCATATTGAGTGTGTCCACAATGGACTACATAACGTTGCTACGTTTACTTACAATGAAAAAAAATGACTCATTATTGCCTCAATATTTATGAGAAATTAAATAGGTGTTGATCAATACCATCCCAATACATGAATAAATCTACACTCTCAACCAATTGTTGCTCCACACTAGTAACCACTAAATGAACCTTCAATGGAGAGTGAAGAAGTATGGTTGTAACAAGTTTGAGGTTTACTTTCTATGTTTTTCCCATAAGCATCTTCATCTCCAAATTTGAGCTCATTTATTTCATAGTTGTTGATTAAATGAACACTACTACTTTCACTTTGCCAACTCATAGCTTTATCCACTTCATTTGCATGATCATCTCTTGATTCTTCTAATACTTGAATTTGCCTTGATCTTTTTATTGCAAACTCATTTTGTTCTACGATATCTTGATTCTTTTCAATGGGTTGATGTGTTCAGGATTGACTCCTTGGAGCCTTAGCTTCTTCTTGATCTTTGTGTTCTAGTGATTCTTGATCTCATTGTATGTTCTTCCCAGAAAATGTGAGGCAATTTTGAACTACCTAAAAATATTCAAAATACCGATTAAATATATTCACACATTTTCTTTTACATAAATCATAGAAGTACATATTTTTGTCATTTTTGTCCATCCTTAAAGAATGCAGTGTTTCTTATTTATTCAATTACCCCACATATTTTTTTACACTTTAAATCCCTCTCTTTTTAATTTTTTTTCAAGCGGACCCTGAAATTTTTAGTGTTTTAATAAAATTACCAACCAACTACTAACTTTCTTATTAAAATTTGTGTCACCAAGAGCACAACGCACTCTTGGTGGACGAAGGAAGTACTCCCTTTTATTATTTTTGACTTGGCTTACTTTTCATTTTAGGTTGTTTTTTTTTTTACTTGGCCAATTTCCTTTTTTAACCCAACAAATACCACTTTATCCCTAATATTACATTTATCTCTAATTCATCCACACTCATTATAATATGTGGGCACCACGTATTAATTTTTTTTATTATATTTATTAATTTGTGTGCCCAAAAAGAATGAGTCAAATCAAAAAATAATGAAAGGAGTAGTACATTACCAAAGTAAAAATCAAGATCATTTTTTTTTCTTATGTAATACTCCCTCTGTCCCATAAAATATATCCTGTTTGGATAAGACCTATTGCCAAGGCGGGCATGTAGCTCTATGATTTGTTCCTCTTTCAATTTCAGAAAATGCACCTCTTTTTTAAGTACGGATTCTCAATCTACAGCTCTTCCACATCTCCATAAACCTGCATTTCCCACACTTAATTAGTCAAAACATGCTAGTATAATTTAAATACTACGATTCACTCGATTATATATTTTCGCGTTTAGCAATGCATATCATATGTATAATCATGATGTTTTGTTATGCACACATAAAGAATAAGGAAAGGAAATAAGGAAATAGGGGCGAGATTCTTCTTTGGCTTGACAAAAACCTCGTTATGCAACAAAAAAGTTTACCTTCAGATAGGGATGTTAATTTAGCCCGAAACCAGTGGGTTGGCCCGAGTAACCCGAGCCAAAAGCGGGTTGGGGTTGAATATTTCTAACACGAAAAAAATTTAAACCCGAATGGCCCGAATCGAATAGTCCGAAACCCGATAGGGCTAGCCCGAAAGCTTGGTGGGTTGGCCCGATGACCCGAAAGTTTTTATTAATTAAGTGTTGAATTTTATTACTTTGTTTCAAATATTAAAATGTATATCTTGATTCAAATACTTGTGAAAAATATTACAATTTTCTATGCTAAGTTGTATTCATCATAATATTTTCTCTATTTTGTATTTCACCACATGATAAAAAATGGTTAATATAAGCATTAAAAGAAAAATATTTTCACATCTCATTGAGCTACTTATTATATTATGCAAGTTGGATTAACATAATACAAAATAAAATGGCTTAGATGGTATAACATGAATTATTTATTTTTATAAAATTATGATTATAAAAAAAATCGTCAACTTCTTGGCCCGACGGGCTAGCCCGAGCCCCGAAATTTAGGATTAGAGTTGAAAATTTCTAGCCCGAAAAAAACTCAACCCGATTCAATCCAAACCGAATAACCCGAAACCCAACAGGACTGACCTGAACCCGCTCAGGTTGGCTCGATTGACATCTCTACCTTCCAGAGATGGAGGGTGTTTGTTTTTGAAAACTAGGGTAAATAAAATTGAAGGAAGGATTCCCTTTGGTGCTATCAGAGTTGCCTTGTTTTGTCTAAATAGACGAACATAAGTGATTTTGGTAAAAACCAATTTGTATTTCATCTATCAATGCATATCGCATATGAATACATACACAATATTATATAACATGTTTTGGTTACAACTTGGTAAAACGCTTCCCTTCCAACTAAGAGGTCGGGGGTTTGAGTCACTCCGGGTGCATGTGTGTGTGAGTGTGTTGTGTTTGCCTAATAAAATAAAAATAAATAAATAAATAAATATATATATATATATATATATATATATATATATATATATATATATATAGCATGTTTTGGTTCTAATGAATTAGGATACTCCTATAAAATATAGTAAGAAGTATCGTATGAAATTAAGTAGAAATGTTCCCCTACCCACAGTGGACACATTTAATGTGCCCACCACTTATGTGACAATGCCACGTCAGTAATATTTTCCATTTAGAGTTCGATTTATTTTAGTAGGGTTTAATTTTTTTTGGTAATGTTTAGTTTTTATGGTATATATTTAAATTAATTTCCTTATATATAATATTGTCACGTCATCCGTGAGCACATTAAGTATGCCCACGGTAGGCATTGGAGCATTCCTCTTATATAATATTTTAGTAGGGTTTAATTTTTTTTGGTAATGTTTAGTTTTTTAGTATGCTCGATGATTTTTCAATTACATAAGCCATATAGTATGATCGAGCAACATAACTAAAAGAACATTAAGTACTTTTTTTTTACATAAAAATAACATTATGTTCCAGGAGAAGAAAAATGGTTGGGACATTGGATCTTGAGCAATAATTAGATGTATGACACTTTTGTTCATGCACTAAAGTTGCTTAGTTTAATTCCCTCATCATTTACTCTAAGCACGTCGACCACCAAATATGTGGTCGTATGTATTTTGACCCAAGATTTAGGATTATTAGTTTGTTAATGATGGGTACAATTACAAAGATAAATTTATCTGTTAATTTAGAATTAAGAAGAAATATTTAGTTAATTTCAGTTCAAGTAGTATATACGGAGTAAATGATAGTAAAAGGGAATCCAAGAAGTTCTGGGATAGGATGACTCAAAAGTTAGAAAAGAGAAGATAAATTTTGTTTCCATCCAACATAAAAAGATTTACTTTTAATCAACGGTGGTCAAGATTTATAATTAATAAGAACTAAGCTATGTCTTGCATTTAAGAAAGAATCATGAAGCAGAGAGGTATAAATGGAGCAAAAATCAATTACGCATAATATGCAGCAACTGGTCTGCCTTTCTCAGCACCAAGCTCCCATGGCAAGATTGGACCTCAAACGATCATATCTGCATCTAAAATAACTGCCCAATCTACATTTTCTGCTTCTTTGCTATGTTTAACAAGTGAACTACACCAGCTGGTTTGTTAATCGCCGGATAACTACCATGACAACCAGGTAATACAAATAGACCTAGTATCCACACAAACACACAAAGATACACATTTGAACTCACCAATCACCAGGACGCTGTGCTTGAGCCCCACCGTCTGCCCATTGAAGTAATTCTGGCACTCCACCAAGAACATCGCGTGGATTTTGTACGGCTCCCCTCCACTGCCCATCCACAGTCCCGCCACCACCGCCGCCGCCAAGAACACGACATAGGTGATGGATATTAATTTCAGAGAGAGAGAGAGAGAGAGAGGCAAAGGAGCCTAATCCACGACATAGGTGATGGATAATTATTAATTTCAAATAAACCAAATATATGGAATTATTACTGAATAAAAGTGCCCAAGATATTCTAATGATTTTGTTGAACATTAACAGTTATATTATTAAACCGTAGATATGCAGATTGGATGTCTTCTGAAAGAAAAACTTATATCATAGATGGCAAATAACACACCTTGGCATTGTTTACTTGTGAAACGATATATTTTTTGAGAAACACAATAAATAGAATGCCTACATGTACATCAATACTAAATGGCTACTGAGGCAGCAAAATTCACAAAGCAATATTAAAAGCAAGGATCCAGCAACAACCAAGAAATCACAAGTAATCATTCTACTTCCATTTACCCAAAGAAACAACATATGTTCTTCGTGATACAAAAAGATCATAGAGCCTCACTATAAACACTACTGACCCATTCACTTGAGCCACGGGAGTCGAGAAAGTGGAAGTCTATTTACAAGGTATATATAGCTCTTAGTACCTGAGTTGTTGGCTCATTTATTTTCTTCATCCATTGCCCTGAGAATGGGATTTTCACTATCCAATGTTTCGTCATCATCATCATCATCCAACTCGTCTAGTATAGATTGGTTTACAGCCTTGCGTGATTGCCTCCTGTGCTTCTTGAGTTCCAATCTCGGTTCAGCTTGTTCAACACCCAATTCTCCAACCTTGAGCCTAAGCCAAATTCCATCACATGAGTGAGATGACAATTTTCAGGAAACAAAAAACAGAGTCAAGAATGGGCATAGTATCTTTCATAACCATAGAAAACAAAAGTCCATATACTTGATTTAGAAGCAATGTGTCGATTGGCACCTACATGTTCTTCACAAACTTAGTAAAAGCTTGACATGGAGAAGAAGTAGAGAGAATTGGAATACAGTTATCTTTGACCTCAATTAGTGCAAATATGACTATAAACTCAATAAGACTTCTGCAATAACGTGAAGACTGTGCATTAATGTAACATTATTATAAACTGAACATACCTAACGCCACTCTCTCTTTTAGTTCCAAAAGTCCTAAGCTGAAACTCCTCTCGAACCTTAATCTCATCAAGCAGTTGAAGATAGTATGAAAATCTTTCCCAGTCTCCTTTGACTAGACACCCGGGTTCACCTATATGCAAGCAATCACTGAAAGAACACTTCCCAGGCCCATCTTGTTCCAGCATTTTGCGAATCTGGGAAACGAATCGCTCAATCATTCAGCTGAATTGCCCAATAATAACTTCTAAAAAACGGAAATCTAGACAAAAGCACAAGAAGCAGTACCTCTGGGAAATATTTAGCAAGGGACTGCTTCGTTACTTTCATCAAACTAGGCTGGTTAAAGCCAGGGGTATCTGCAAGATATCCTCCTCCAGATAATGGAAGGAGTGACACATTTCGAGTAGTGTGTTTTCCTCTCCCACTCCTTGTTGACACTTCTCCAACACGCTGCTCTTCAAACCACTTACTGCCTAGTATCTGAACAAGTCATTTGTGGAAGGAGGTATTTAGAAATCATCAAACACGGAGCAATGTTTAGAATAGCCAAATTCCGGTGGATACAAGAAAAGGGAAACATACAGGCTTGAACTGATTATCATCTTCAATAGCCCCAAGAACACTTTTGCTGCTCCTTAAAGCATTGATCACACTTGATTTACCAACACCGCTAGGACCAACAATTACAGAGGTCTGCTCCCTCAAAATAAACTGCAGTGTATCAATGCCTCGTTTCGTATCAACACTACAAAATACTGGCTCATAGCCCCATTTATAAAGCCTAGACTTCCATTCCTTCAGAATCTTCAGAAGCCATATATGAGCACAAGTCAATAACATGATCAATGGTATAAATGACAATAGACAATAGTAATTACAAAGGTTGCATTCAAGTAAGGATGTGAACAAGATAAGAGAAGTATATTTTCAACGTGTCAGTGCTAGGCTTGCTTGCAATAGACAAGCAAAATTGTGCAATCTGGACGTGCTAAAAGAACTAAGCATACTTGAGTAATATTCACAACCAACACCAACTAAAGCAACAATGCCTAAACCGATCAAACAAAGCCCAAATCAAGCCCTAAAAGGAAACAACTCAAAACAACAAATATCACACAGTTAAGTTAGAAAACCAATGAGCAAACTGGAAACTAGAGTTGCAGCTTCATAGAATTCACACGACGTATTGATCAAATGCATAGTAATCTAATCAAAAAACCAAAAGAAAAAGCAATTCACATTGAACAAAGTGCATAATAAGCAACTAAGAAATGAAGTTGCAACTCCATACCCCTTCCTCAACGAGCTCTACTTTGTTCAGCGCAAGAGTGAGCGGAATTCCAGTTGATTCAGCCTCTACAAGGAACCTAGTAAGAGTAAACGGCTCGATTGGAGGCTGCTCCATCGAGAAAAGCACAACCAAATGATCCACATTCGCCACCGGTGGATCCAATATCTCGCTCTTTCGCTCAAAAACATTATCTATCCGTCCTCCTTTATCCACCCAATCAATCGACCCAACCAAAACCCTATCCCCTACCAGAACTCGCCTTTTTATCTTCTTCAGCACATCCTTCACCACGCAGAGCAGCTCCAGCCCCAAACTTCCGGAATCATCGGACTGCGACGCCGAATTCACGACGACGCGCATGAAATTAGCCTGCGACGAAACAACTGTGCCGATAGCCTGATTCTCCGTCAGCGGCGGGTTCGCATCGGGGGATAGGAGCGGCGCCAGGGAGGAGAATTGCTTTTTGAAGGTCTCCCGAGCTTTGAGTACGTTTTTGTTAGGCTGGTGCTGCTTCTGCTGCTGCTGCTGCCTTCTGGCATTGATAGGGATTTGATGGAACGGAGCGGCGGCAGAGATGAAGAAGCGTTGCTGGCGGACGAACGCCGTGGAGAAGAAGGGCGGTAGTTTCTGGCGGAGAACTGAAATTGATGCAATGGTCATAGTAAATGCATGAGGGGAGCAGAGAAAGTTGAAGATGAATGTAGAATGAGAATGGGACACTTTGTGAGAGTGAAGGCTGAAGATTATCGAGTAATTCTCGAGAATTTTCCATTATTGTTTCTTACTTTTATACTGAAAAAACGAGCATTTTGAGTACAGAGGTATAGAGCTTTTCAATTTTCGCTAATTCACCTCAAAAGCATTTCAATATTGTCGTATACTCCATTCTTAAAACAAAAAGGTTGCATAGCAACAATTAACCACAATTACTTATTCAAATAAACTTAAATATCAAAATTAACAAAATGCTGATGAGGTCTTGGCTCAATGGTAGTACCCGTCCTACTTTATTAGTCACAATTTCTTTTTTCGTCTATACCATTATTAGTTATGTTTCTATAAAAAGAAAAGAATTAATGGTAGATAAAGCTCCTTAAAACCTTTATCGCATGTGCACTTGGTTATTGTGTCAAAAGCACATGAGACTAATGAAGTGGGAAGTGAAATAGAGAGAGTAAGAAGACGGAGGCACGTAGAGTCTTTTCCTAGCAAGAGAGGTCTCAGGGTTACTTTATCTCATAATATACTTTCAGGGTACCGTTCACTTTTTATACTATAAAGGCCCGTTTGGTAGCAATAACGAGAAAATGACAGATAAGAAAATGTGTGATAAGTTGAGATAAAAAAATATGATAAGTTGTGATAAAAAATATATTGTGTGTTTGGTACAAACATAGATAATTTAAATTGAAAATAAAATATTAATAATTAAAATTGAAAATACAAAATTGAAAATAAAAAATTGATAATTAAAATTGAACAATACTTATCACGAATTATGACGGGATAGTATATGCAAGCGTAACGGTGAATTTAATCCGGACCCAAACAATTTTACGGGCCGTTGAGATTATATTTATAGGATACCAAACATTGTATTAACCGAGATAAACATACTTATCTAGCATTTTCTCGACTACCAAATGAACCCTAAATATACTATAAATTTATACTATGTTTACTTTGAATGATGGTAGATTTATGTTGTAACATGTATGTTGTTTACTTTGTAAAAAATTGATGAAGAAAATATGATATGTTAAGATTGTACTTACTTTTTTTAATTGTGAAATGATATGTGATGGTAGAAGAATCTTTTTACAAAACTCGTAAAAAGTTGGTATAAAATTATCACACCCTTTATTAAGTAATATTATACCATGATGTAATATAAAGGTTTCCCGAATTTACATACAGTTTGACCCTATTTTTTATATATCAAAGCAAACAAGTTGTAAAGTGTAAATAAATTTTTGTACTCCCTTGATCTCCATTTACGTCCTTTTACATTAAAGTAAATAGAGTCTCAATTTTTTATTATTATATAGGAATATTTTCTAAGGTGAAAAAGAATGCAAAACTATTAATTCATCTATCCACGATAAATACGCTTAGAATATTTTGAGACGCACTTTAGGTGTCGAAAAGTAAATGCTAAAATAAATTTTAAGTCTCACTTAATATTGTATATACACTATAAAAAGTAAAATTCAAACTTTATTCTAACATTCACTTTTCGACACTAAAAAATACGTACCGATATATTATAAGCGCGTTTATCGTAAACGGATGAGGTAGTACTAGTAAAATGTTATCTGAAGATGAAATGAGAAAGTAAAAAAGAGGTGGCTCTAGTTTGGAAAAATTATTCGTTGCGTTGAGGTATTAATTTTGTGGAATAACATAAGATCGAAAAGAAAATTAATGACCGCTACGCAAAGAAAATTTATGACCGCTCGACAGTCGACACACACATATACAGTATAATTTTTCTTGAAATAAAATTTGGGAATATAAATACGGGATACAATCGTACAAATACTGTATGTTAGTTCTCCTTCTCCATTTCAACAACGAAAGAAAACGCCCAACTGCGTTTGATATTTCCTAGTCAAACGTTTTTGGGTTTTTAATTTAGCTCCGAAATTATTCGTCTCCTTTTGACTTGGAAAACATTTTTTTTCAATGATCACTCTATAATAATTTTGCCATAAGATTTTGTTTTTTTGGTATCTTGTTGGAGTTGAAATATCTGGGTATAACAACTCTTTCTGATCGTTTATAAAGGAATTTTCTGGAGGAAAAGCAAAGATTTTACATTCAAGTTGGGGTTTCTGATCAGTGTCTGAAGATTCTTTTCTTATTTCTCAAGGTTCTTTCAACGTTTTTCAACTGTTCTATATTTTTATTCCTCATCTTTGATGCGAGGGCTTTTGCTTTCACATTTATGCAGATTTTGATGATGTCGATTCTATTGAGGTCAGCCGCTTCTCGAACGTGTGATTTCTTTCCAATTTTCATATGTATATTAATTTTCGTATGCAATGAAGATTAAATTAATTCCATTCTGTTGGGTATGGTATATTTCATCGCCTTGTATTGTTCTTGAACTTTATGCAATTGTTTGGTACTTTGATGATAGGTTAAGGCTTTGTTGACTAGGTGGAGACTTCATATCTCCAATCATACTGCTCGTCCGGAATTTTTATGCTCCGAACCTTTGAGAATTTTGCTAAAACAAAGTGTGATTTCTTTGAACTTCATGCAATGAAGATTTCTTTGCTCCAATGTGTGATTTCTTTTCATATATTAGGATTTTTTTTCAGGCAATGAAGATTAAATTAGTTCCATTATGTTGGTTATTCTATCTTGGATTAAGTGATTATGGCATATATTATCGTCTTGTATTATTCTTGAACTTTATCTGATTGTTTGGTGATAGGTTAAGGCTTTGTTGACTATGTGGAGACTGCATTTGACATAATGGGCTGGTTTAGCAAAATTTTCAAAGGTTCAGAGCATAAAGTTTCGGAGGGTCAGTATGATTGGAGATATGGAGCTGAACCAGTGGAAAATAATCCTTCTACTTCATGGGTAAGTATTTATTACATACATTTTCAATCACATTTATGAAGTTTAGAATGTCATCAAATGTTTCTGAATTTAAATTTCCCTATGCCTTGACGGTTGATCCTAAAGTTATCTATGCTCGTTAATCTTGTACGGGAATGTTATGTCTCAATTCTTTTGGGCATTAATCATGCTCCAGTATGCTCTTTATCTGCATTAGTGTTTAATTATGCACCAAAATGTACTAGCTGGGTTGTTTGGACTAATTGATTCATGGCGTGGTCACTGAGAATATAATCTCAAAGTATAGTACAACTGCGATGCTTTTCACATTAAGGATATGCACCAAATTCGTTAGCTGGGAATTATAATTTTTATTGCACAGTAGGTGGGTCTATATCTCCATTTAATCTAACAGGCTGCAAGTTTGCTTGGACTTCTATCACCAGACATTGCTAATATTTCAGCTTCAGCATACTATTTTTCCTTAGTTTCATGAATGACATCTACACAGAAGCAAAATTCTTTTCACTCTTTTTCAAATTGATTTTGTTAGAAAAAAACCTTACTTTTAATGGACGAATGGTGTAGGACTCGTGGTCAGAGATGGAAGACATAGACCGTGCTATTGCATTATCTCTTTCAGAAGAAGATCAGAGAGGAACTACAGTTATTGGTGAGTACTTTGGCAATTTTTATGTCTTACACTGATCATAGATGCTGTCAACTGTATCAGTAATTAATATTTGCTGTTAATCATGATCACAGTTGGCTTCTCCTGTCATGTGTGTTTGTAAGAAACATATTTGTACATAATACATAAGTGCAATATATTTGGCTTCATACGTGCATTACTTTCTGCTATAATTTGTTTTCTCATTATACCATTTATTTGTACCAGTTTATTAAAGTAAATTTCTGGATGGATAGATAGTGAACCGCAGTTGGAAGAAGATGAACTACTCGCTCGGGCTATCCAGGAGAGCTTGAATGTTGAGTCTCCAGCACAACCAGGAATCCCAAATGATAGTGGCATGACAAATGGATATGGGCATGGAAATGCTTATGGACATGGGCATGGGCACGGGCACGGGCACGGGCACGGGCATGGACATGGGCATGGGCATGGACATGGAAATGGATATGGACATGTAAATGGACATGGACATGATAACCTGTACCAACCTATATCTTTTCCTCATTCAATAAGTCTCAGGTAAAGTAGCTTTTCGATCGTTACTGATCAGTTACTTCATACTCCCTCCGTCCCAATGGAATGGTCTCATAGGGCTCAGTTCGGATATTAAGAAAAGTGGAAAGAAAAAATATTAAAGCAAATCAAGTATAGGAGAGAGAAATTGTGAGTAAAGTGTAGTTGATATTGGTGGGCTGTCATGACAAATTATGTAATTTTAGAGTATAATAAGGGTGGTTATTATGTTTAGGGTTTAGGGTTATCGTGACTTTGACACTCCAGTTTAAGTGTTATGCTTGTTCATATTTACTTTTGTTGCTAATCATCTCTTTCATTTTGTGAAACATGAGGACACATAATTTAGTTCATCTTTTCTTTTCTGTTCTCAAGAACAGGAATGTAGGTCACCATGCTATTTGTCTATAGATTAGCTGTGAGTATTGTTTATTTTCACCGTGCTTTGTCATTTATCTTAGGTATTTGTGTGAGTTGATCATTCTTGTGTAAAAATAATTTTCCTTAAATGAGCATCAATCCATTTTATTGCATTTATTTGACAAACATTGTTTAAGTGAATTGACAAAACTTAAACTATCAGATTCTGCTGAACCTTTATATTTGTTTCAAGAACTCACTGCTATTCTGAATATTAAAAAAAAAAAAAAAAAAAAAAAAAATCTCTTTTTTATTTTTCTTCAAAAATTTCTATACTTCATGACATGGTAAAAGTTCACAATAGACCTTTGGAGTCATCATAATTATGATACAAGTTTATGACACAATACTATATTTCCATGAGAGCCATGATTATGCATTGCAAAATGACCCAAATTGAAAAGATTGTGGCTAGAGTAATCTTAATTATAACCTTCTTAGCATCTGTTATTGGTAGGATTTGTGCTGGATGCAATTCAGAGATTGGCCATGGAAGAATTTTGAGTTGCATGAGTGCTGTTTGGCATCCAGAATGTTTTAGATGCAACGGATGCAGCCAGCCAATATCTGATTATGAGGTGCAAAGTTTTTCTTTCAACTACAAACTTATGTGATACTATTATCTTGTCCTGGTATCATGCTATTCTTGCCAATTGCCATATGCTTTTGCGAATATTAAATCTTTAATATTTACACCTGAAAAATTCTAGGTATGCCTGTCCTGGCATTTTGCTTGTCGACATATTGGATAGAGCAATACATATATATCAGGCACAGAATTTTCCTATAATTAAACGAAAAAAAAAGTATAGAATTTATCTTTCTTTTAATTGTTTAAAGTAAAAGGCTGCTGTCAACATTTTATTAGCTCGGTAAATCTTCATCTGGTATGCTTAGACAAACATATTATCATGGTAACTTGCATGCTGTCAACAAGTTTGATGACTGCATGATTGGTGGCGTGGGCTTTATGGTTGAACTAGTTAATGGGCTTAGGTTAATTCGAATAGCTCTATATTAATTAATTTTTTTTTATTGATTGTGCAGTTTTCCATGTCCGGGAGCTACCCATATCACAAAGCTTGCTATAAGGAGTCTTATCATCCAAAATGTGATATCTGCAATCATTTCGTAAGTATCTCATTTGTTCATGCCTCTGAAATTTATCTCGACCTTTGTTTGGTCCTTGCTTTCATTTATTTGTTATCCGGGGTCTTACTAGGGATTGAGACATTTGGTAGCTGAAAAATTTATGTGATCATTGTTTAATACTCCTTCCGTGTCTGATATATGCGTGAAATTTTCCTTTTTGGGACGTCCCCCATATAGGTGTTATTTCCCAAAATAGAAAATACTCTCACTCACATAAGTGGGGCCTGTCCTCCACTTACAACATCTTTATTAGCTTTTTCTTAACACGTGTGCCGATCCAAATTTAACATATATATCAGGGACCGAGGGAGTATAAGAAACTGACAACGAGCTAAACCATCAACGTTAAGGAAAGGATAAAACATTTATTCAGTTTTGAACAATTAATCATTTGCAAAGAGTTGGTTACTAGAATTTTGAGGTCAGAAGCAGCATGTCAAGCTTAAAGGTTAACATTGTCAAGAGCCTTTCTTGGGTATAAATGTGGAAGAGAACAAAGTCTGAGATTTGGTAGATTTGATTTTCAGTTCAGTCTCTTGCGCGCTCACAACCAAATCATCATCTTTCGTTATGTCAAGTATCAAAATTTATTTGCAAGCTTTATGGAAAAGAAGTTGAGGGATTTTCATGGTTATTGCCATACTCATCATGTCTCTTTGGAAATGGTATTGGTATTGGGTTCACGTCCTACTAAAAGTGAAGCATGAGTTTTGAGGTTGAGAGAACTTATTGCAGGTTCATAAAAGTTAAATACAGGTTGCGTGAGAATGAGTTGGACAGGTGTAGCTATAAGATCCACCTTTAGATGCCCTTGGAAATTGATTTCCAGAGTTTACCTAGATTAGAGTCGATCAGAAAAATTCAGTGTAAGGGTTGCAATAAAGTCTGGTTCTTGGGTGGAATTGTTTCTCTCAAATGGTATCCCTTACTCAATTGTACATCTTCTTTTGTAACATGTGTTTCTTCTTCCTCCTCAGTTACATGGTATTTTCATTTCTTTGTTATATTAAAGAACATGAAGTTCAAGAGCTGCTTTCTTTGTAATGGAGCGTGTTAGACTAGTAAGGAACAAGAAAATGTTAAAGGTAGATTTTGGATTCATCTGAATTATTTACTTCCCTTTTCAAGTATGTCCTTCCTCGTCAATTGTTTCCTCCTTTCCTGTTCCTCAAATCTACTTGGATGGTTCCTGTACCTAAAAACATTCAATGCTTACATACTTGGCAGTGTCGGACAAGTTGCTTACTTTCGATGCATTACAAACTTGTCTAGATACGTTGGGCATGCACTTTATTTTCTGTATTTTATTTTTTGAGAAGGCTGAAGGCTGAGATTTTTGTTTTTCTATCGGCAGATTCCTACAAATGCAGCTGGCCTTATTGAATATAGAGCACATCCTTTTTGGTCCCAAAAATACTGTCCGACTCATGAGCATGATGGAACGCCTCGATGTTGTAGCTGTGAGCGAATGGAGGTAAGCTGGACCAAGCCTTGATCTTGCACAACTTTTATTTGTTAATGGGACTTAATAGAGTTTTGTCTCATTCTCCATGTTTGCTTGATTTGGCTTTGTTTGTTGCAGTCATGGGATGCTAAATTTGCCGCCCTTAATGATGGTCGAAAACTCTGCTTGGAGTGTCTGGACTCTGCAATTATGGATACTGATGAGTGCCAGCCTCTTTTTCTTGATATACTAGAGTTTTATGAAGGATTAAATATGAGAGTGACACAACAAGTACCATTGCTTTTGGTTGAAAGGCAGGCACTAAATGAAGCAATGGATGGGGAGAGGCATGTAAGAAAATGATTCTTTGTTCAATCAGGGAAGTACCTAATTTTGTTTCCATGCATATTTATCATGGTGTTCTATCTTTTCTTGCCAGGGGCATCATCACATGCCTGAAACTCGAGGTCTCTGTCTTTCTGAGGAACAAACAGTCAGCACTGTATGGGCTTTTATTACCATATTTCATCTTTTATTTTCTGTAGCGAATGATGCAACTTTAATATCTATCTGCTCTTGGTAAGTTACAAAATCTTATTTTGGATATGGATTTCAAGGTAACGAGACGCCCAAGGACAGGAGGAAACCGCATGCTTACTGAGCCTTATAAATTAACACGTCATTGCGAAGTAACAGCTATCCTTATATTATATGGTCTTCCAAGGTTTTTGTTCTATTTTTTATTTTGAGCACATCACATGTTTCTTTCAGTCTTGATTCTGATATGTGAATTTGAACTGTTGAATGTGTCCAGGTTGCTTACTGGATCAATATTGGCTCATGAGATGATGCATGCATGGCTGCGACTTAATGGTGCTTTCTCACACCTCTTAGTTAACTTTATTCTCATAGTTTTTCACCTGGACACTCGGCATCATGATATTTCGTTGAACTAAGTGTAATCCTAGAAAGTGTTTATTTGGTAAATCAGAGAAGTTTTGAAGTTATTAGAGCCTAGAGGAAGGCAACAAGCTATTACATTCTTAAGATTTATATTATTTCGTTAATCGATCATTTGAAACATCTATAATCAAATAGTACGCTTGGACTATGGAAAATTTTCTTAGCTACAACGTGAGTAATTTACCCTCATCAGATTGAATCTGCAATGAACTGTTTTGAGAATTACATGGATTAGAAGTCAGATAAAGTGAGTTGAAGATGACCAAATCCTATAAAAAAACTTTTCCTTTGAAGCTTACAGTGGTGATGTTGAGTTGTAATGATAGTCTTTGAAAAGGTAATTAGATAAAGAATTTGGAATTAAAGATTTTGAGGCAGCCGGTACCCGTAAATCTTGCAGTGTTGTGTGCACTTCATATCTTTTCATTTAAATCTTACAAAGTCTCACCACACGTACACATGGAAATTCTTAATATATGTTTTAAATACTTTACTGTATATCTAATGAATTATTATATTTCTTGAAACTTTAGTATACTATTTTGATATATATCTAATGAAATTATTGTATTACTTGCAAATATAATACTCCGTATGATATATTTCACTATTGTCCCTAGATCAGATATATAATAGAAATATAATTAGCAAATCAAATTATATGATAAGGCACTTCTTATATCATCATCATCATCATTATTATTTATTTCATTCGTGTGTTTAATAATGTCATCATTTTGTGTAAGGCTATCGAACTCTCAGACAAGATGTTGAAGAAGGCATCTGTCAGGTCCTTGCTAGTATGTGGTTGGAATCTCAGATTTTATCCATGCCCGATTGTAACAATCCATCAACGTCGTCATCATCCTCATCAAGCCAAGGAGCAAGATCTCCATTTGAGAAGAAACTCAGCGTGTTCTTTAAACATCAAATTGCAACCGATACATCTGTCATATACGGAAATGGTTTTAGAGCTGGTAATCAGGCAGTCCTCAAGTACGGCTTACAGAGAACCCTTGATCACATGCGGGAGACTGGAAATTTTCCTTACTGAGTTTGGTCCCTGACATGGAAAAATTATTCATCTTTCTTTCTTTTTGATTTGTCGAATCATAGCGTGGCCTTTCATGTTTTAGCATTAAGGCCTTCCCTTAGGGCATACAGAAGTTTTGGAATAGCTTAGCGCGTCATTCTTGAACCTTGTATATCTTTAACTCCTTTTAATACTACAAGTATAATGAAATTCATATTCATTATTCTTTTTTTGTGACGATGTAGCTTCTCGAACTGTTTGGGAGCCCATATGTATACATGTTTGAGAGATTATCATGAACATCTTTGAAGGGGACTCAAATTTGTTTCTTTGCTATGTACTGTATTACTTTGTAGGGCAGTTTCATGAATTACAGAGGATGAGATGGAGCTAGTAATTTGATTTGTGAGCAATTTTCAGATTGCATTTGTATAACTCCTTAGAGTGGCTTATGTATAACTCCTGAGAGTGGCTTATGTATAACAGATTGCATTTTCAGAAGAATCGAGACGACCTCGACCATGTCTGGTCGATCTGAAGGATCTTGTACCAAACAGCTTAAGCTAAGCTTAACGACCTGGATGGCATGTCTTATGCTGCCATTTTCAGCGAGACAAGAGCCGATGAAACTATGCAGCTCACTTTCTGCATTCGGACTGTCCATAAGGGCAGCTATTGTTGTTGAAAGAAGTCTTCCTCTTCCATCCGTCTCAAAAACTGGGAATTTATCCGTTATCAGCTCCAGCAATACTACTCCAAAGGCATATACATCGACTTTTGGAGTAAGCGGACCTGCTTCAAGACATTCAGGTGCCATGTATCCTTTACTCCCCACAACCCTTTTTATAGTACTGCAGTTTGCTTCTCTTGCAAGACTGAAATTGGCAAGTTTTGCTCGCAGATTGGCATCGAGTAGAATATTGCTACTTGTTACATCATTGTGCACGTAAGCTGGGTTTGCAAAGCTGTGAAGATAGAGAAGTCCATTGGCAACATCAAGTGCAATACGAATGCGTTGATTCCAGCTCTTCAACTCCTGGGGTGCTTCTCTGCTGTTCAGCCAATCCCTAAGAGAGCCATTTGCCATGTACTCATACACGAGGTATGTGTCATCTTGCTCTTGGCAGAAGCCATGAAGTCTTACTATATTGAAGTGATTTATCTTATACATCATCTTGATCTCATGCTCCTTGTTTCCATTACTCTTTTTAACAGCCAAAACTTCTCCTTTGAAAGTTCCTCGATACTCCTGGTCTCTGATCCTGCTCCTGGATCCGAAGTTTCTCGCAGCCTTCTTTATTTCTGATAATTTGTATGCTTTGAGGCCTCGATCAAGTTTCGCGATTTCAAGAATCAAGTCTTGTGGAGAAGGCATCTTTGAATTTCTTCCTCTACTTTCTACAACTTGTGCTCTTTTCTTATGAGATAGAAACAGGAGGAGGCCTGCGAGGAGCAATATTAGCAGGAAAAAAGCCCCTGCAGTGAAACCAACAACCAAACGAACCTTGTTTGATCGCCTTTTTGGAGCAATATGAGGAGGCAGAGGAGGTGGTATAGTCACATTATGTTTTCCACTTATAGCTTGCAAATGTGACGGTTCGCTTTTCAAAGGGATTAGGATGGTTGTCGAAGGCTGGATTTCGACAAACTCATCAGAAAAACTATTGACTTCAAACATACTCATTGCACTTACATTGAATTGTTTGCTCAAAGCAAGAAGAGTATCACCGTGGCTAACCGAGTAAGTGAGCAAAAACTTAGTGCCAACAGCAGCTTGTTTTGTATCCGGACATGCACACCTCAGCGGAACTCGCAACTTCTGGCCAGGTAACAGTTTCGTCTCCGGATAAATATTCGCATGCTTAAGCGCATAGCAAGTGGACAGTCCTTGGAAGGCCTCGTTGGCAATTGTGAAGTATGTATCGTCTGGTAGGATCTGGTACGCGGTGCTGGCTTCATAGCTCCGACCTGAACACGAGCATTTAACCGGAATGATGATTTCCTGCCCTTCTGGAAGAACTCCGGACGTCGCAACTTTGTTGATTCGCGAGATTTCCATTTGGTCCGCAGAGGTGAGATTAGCAATGGCAGGAACTGTGAGATGCGGAGACTTGGCTGTGAAGATGATAAAAGCTCGACAAGACGATTGCTGGTCAGTGCACACGTCAAGGGTCGACAGTGTCGGTGCTTGGTTGCCATTGCAATGGTGAGTGACAGGTTTTGAATGGTTTGGCTGAGCATTGATGCATAGAGAAAAGGAAATGAGAGTGATGATGAATTTTAGAGTGCAGTAGTTCATGGTGGTGATGGTGTTCTTGGGGGAATGTTATGGAATTTAAATTACTGGTTTGGTACAGGTATAAGCGCGTTGATGATTATAATAATAGTGGAGGAGATTAATAAAATTGACTTTAGTGACAAAAGTATGAAGAACACACACAAGAAACTAAATGGAGCAAGGACAAGATCTCTTGCCACAATTTGATGGAATACGTTTGATGTTTTTTTCCTTTTGGACGAGAGGAAATAGAGTGCCCCACATTTATTCTCAATTTTGCTTCGGTAAGACATCAGGGACCCGTGTTTCTAGGGGCCCAAATTTTCAAAATTATAGTAATCCATCCCTTTTATTTAATTTGTCACGGTTGTTGAATATATTTGAAGCAATAAATGAGCCAAATGGTATGGGACATAGAGAGTACTATGTTCTTATTCTGTTTGGAAAACTATATTATGTATTGTACATGTAACACATCCACATCTCATGTTGTAATATTTTACTAATAGGAGAAACGATACGATATTTCCTCATTTGTGGGTGGGTACCTTTGTGTGCATATTCGTCGTTTTTTTATTTGATATTATTTTGTTTGATTTTTTCAATTGTTTCATACTCTAGTATCATATAAATTAATATAGAAATAATTAAATCTACAAAATAAATAAAAAATTAAAGCTCAATTTGTTCTTTTTTCATTCTAACATAAAAAATGAGTAATAACACAAATTGAGCTTTGATTTTTATTTCTTTTGTAGATTTAATATTTTTTATATTAATTTCTATGATACTAGAATATAAAATTATTAAAAAAATCGAATAAAATAATGCTAAAGTGAAAAAACAACGAAGGTGTCCACGAATGAGGGAGTAACATATTATTTCTCTTGCTAAATAGATGCATGTACATCCATAAGACCATAACACTAATATCTCTACTTTGCACAAAATATGTGCCTTTTTTTTAGGATATACACAAAATATGTGCTTGGATTTATCACCAATATGATAAGAGGCACACTCGTTCAACTATCGGATTGAATTGTCACTTTTTTCATGATAATTCTCATTTTTCTTAAACAATCATCCTTTCTAAAAAATAATAATAATAATAAAAAAATCATCTCTTTCTAAAAAAAGAAAATTGCAACTGATAATCAAATGTACATTGTGGGGTGAGAAATGAATGGAGTACATGTAAGATGCCGAAAAGAATTTTCCATGATTATTTTTATTTGGAAAAGAAAGAAGTAATAGTGAAGAAAAGACAAATGGGCACTTTTGGAGTTAAATAATGAATTAGGAAAATATAAATTGACTCGGTCCACACGGATTAGGATTAATTGTGGGATTAATATGTAATCCAAATCCCCTATAGTATCTTTGAAACATTCATCGCCATATCTACTCCACTATCTTCTCTTTTATACTAATTTAACTTTTTTTATCAAAAAAGAATTACCATTGCACGCTGCATCGCTTGAGATGGGATTTGATATGTTACCACATTGTTGCATGAGTATAACATAAGAACAACTTAATTAGTACTCCCTTCGTCCCAAAGATAACGTCCTGTTTCTTTTAATAATAATTTCAAACTTTTTCGTCCCATAAATTTGGGCACGAAAATTAAGAAAATGTGTAATCTTTTTTCAATTATGAACAATATAAGTATAATATTATTCATAATTGGAAAAAATTAGACATTCTCTTAATTCTATTACTCAAATAAATAGGACGAAAAAACTTGAAATTATTGTCAAAATAAACAAAATATTATCTTTGGGACGGAGAGAGTATTACTCAAATCACCACTTATACATCGATTTGCAATTTCCATACCAATTCCCATGTGTAACAACAGGCATATACACAGTCTCTTGATTTTCTTTTGTTTTTTTTTATAAAAAAATAAATAAATTGAGATCACTCTTATTATTTATTATTTTATTTTTTTTGGATATAAGTGGCGATTTTCGTTCGCAAACATAGCCTTTTAAGCTTCTAGAAATTTTCCTTCAACGTTTGTCTAGAATAGCCTCGACAAAATTTACTCAAATAAAAGAAAAAAGAATAGCCTCGACAATTGCGGAGGATCTTCCTTCTTGTCCGTGCTCTTATGCTTAATATATTCTTTCTTTTTTAAATAAATAAATAAATACAACAAATGATGTCATAAATTTATTTCACCTTTAACCATTTTTTACTCTCATATATAATTTCCTAATTGAAAAACAAAAAAATCTAAATATATATTCCCTCCTTCTCGCCGAATTCGTCACATTTCTTTTCGGCACGGAACTTAAGAATAGAAGTTAAAGGTGTTTAGGGTGTTTGATTAGTAAAGTAGATAAATGGTTTATGAAGTCAACCAATATTTAATTTATTTATTAATTATTTTTATTATTTATTTTTTGTATTTTTTTTTCGAATTTATTTAATTCCGGAAATAACAGGAAATATATATATTTTTTTCCGACTGGAAACAATCAAACCAAAAAAATAAAAATAAAACGAATAGGAAATCAAAAGAAAAGCAATTAACTGGCGAAAGGCAATCTAGAAAAAATAAAAATCAACTTCATTAAGAAAATCTGCAAACAAACCTTATACATTCTCACCAAATTAAAGTACAACAAGGATTAGATGGGCTAAAATTTGAAGAGCCTACTTTCCCACCAATATTCAAAAAACAATTAAAGAGGGAAATCAACTACACAACCCCTTAAACACATCCATTCCCTCCCCTATTGTCTATCAACTCCAGTTTTTCAACTCATCCACCAAAAAGAAAAAGAAGAGAAGGAGGAAAAGATGAGTAGGCCGTCGAAGAATCTCTCCACAAACAGCTGAAACTTGATCGTCCAGTTCATACTCTCTACTTCAAACAATGGCAAGCCAAGAAGAGGTGCCATTGCTGAATCTGCGGAGTGGAAGGTTTCCACAAAAACTGTGAGTCGATTATAGGCTGCTGCAAAAAACAAAGAGAAGAAGGTAAGCCTTTACATAGTTTAAGTTGTCACAAAAATAGGAAGAAATGGATTAAACATCAACCTAATTTTGAGAAGATTAAGAGTTTGGATATAAGTTTCAGAATCACTTTGAGGAAGATGGAGACAGGTTTAAAGGAAATGGAAAACTCTCTACACATTAGTAGAAACACTTTGTGTAGATGGCATCAAAAGAGCTTTCTTTTATCCCATACTAATGCAATCAAACCCTACCTCACAGCCGATAATAAGTTTCTGAGAATCAAATTCTCACTAGAATCTTTAGAACTTGATAGAATCCTAAAGAGGTTGAGATTCAACAATATGCACAATGTTGTGCACATTGATGAGAAATGGTTCTATATCACCAAGGGATCAAATAGATACTACTTGACCCCTGATGAGGAAGAACCATATAGGGCTTGCAAGAGCAAGAAATTTATTGGGAAGATTATGTTCTTGTGTGCTATTTCAAGACCCATTCTCAATGAGGATGGGACTGTTTTGTTTGATGGTAAGATTGGAATATTTCCATGTACTCATCAAGTAGCAGCTGTAAGAAAATCCAGAAACACAGAAGCACTTATCAACAAGGTATCAATTCAGTCAAAAGGAAAGTGATGAAAGAAGCACTTATCAACAAGGTATTTTTAGGAAGTTTTTGGGATCTCAGAAATCGCAGTTTCATCATTGATCTTGTTCATCTTACCAACAATTTATTTTCAATCAATGTAGGTCATTCCAACAATCAAAGCAAAACGGCCTGAAGGAGCTAGTAGGTATATAATCATTCAACAAGACAATGCAAAACAACACATCACAGATGCAGACACAGATTTCAGGGCCTGTGCAAATACAGATGGATGTGAACATAAGACTAGTGCAACAACCTCCAAACAGCCCTGACTGCAATGTCAATGATTTGGGCTTTTTCAAGGCAATACAGGCTCTACAGCAACAGAGAACATGCAAAACAATGGATGAGCTAGTTGCTGCAGTTGTGGAAGCATTCTATGAGCAACCTTCTACTCTTAACAAGGTTTTCTTATCATTGCAACAGGTTCTAGTTGAGATTCTGAAAGTGAAAGGTCACAATAACTACAAACAGCCACATATGGGGAATGATGCTTTGATTAGGGCAGATGCACTACCAGATAACTAGAAGTTTCAATGGAGTTGGCTAGAGAATGCATTGATTATCTCATTCAAGAAGGGCATATCAATGGCATTGAAGCATTGGTGCATAGGCTAGGGATTCAACAGTTAACTAGGATTCTATAAAGCTGAAGAACTACCTCAGCTACTAACTATGCCAATATGTATGTACTTTTTTTGTCAAAAGCATTACAATGCTTTTACTTTTGAACTAGAAAGTGCAATGTTGATGTATCTCTCTAGTTTTTTGGACATGTTGTATGGTTTGTGGTGTGTTTATGAAATGCCTTCTAGGAACATACAAATGTGCATGCAAACAGACACTATCTTATCATCACAGCACAACCAACACATCAAGACAGCTATTGAAGCACTAACCAACACACCAATCCAGGTAACCAACCAATAACCAACACACCAAGGGAAGCTACGAACAGAGATATATGAATCATAAAAATCCATCAAGGCATAAATCAACAAGGCAGCTAATGCATACACAGAATTCATGAGGCGATGAAATAATTCATTGAAATCATGAAGAGATCAAATTTCAGGGACAAGATTGCAGGCAACAAAAGGATATACATCAGTCTTCCTCAGATGAGGAAGACACCTCGAGTCCGAGGGTTTTCATTTCAAGCTTCGTCTCCCTCTCCGCCTGAGCCCACTCTTCTGTGGAAGGGAAGAATGGAAGGCCCCAAGGAATGTCCTCCGGCCAGTTTTTAGGGACGCCTCTACTCAGTGCTGAATGAGGGGTCGCCGGAGGAGCACCACACAGAGACGGGCTCGACAAAAAATGGCTGAGATTAGGGCTTGATTGTGGCCCTCGCTCACTGCCGACGGAAACATGCAGAGAGGGCAACGGATTCCGGAGATTCCCGTATCTCCATAGGTTAATCGAGATCGGTGTCCGCTTTGGAGGCGGTGGAGAATCAAGATGCCCATCATCATTCTTTTTAGGGTTGAGTTTTTTTATATAAGGTTTAGTTTTTATTTTTGTTTTTTTTTTTGTTTTTTTTTTTTTGGTATGGTGTAGTATTTAGGGTACTTTATTTGTTTACATGTATTCTGCAGCATTAATATTTCAGCTAATTAAATCCCTACTTAATACGTTGATATGGAAATGCAACGTAGATACTTTTTTCTATTTAGGGTTGAATTTTGTTGGGTTTTTTTGGGTAGGGTTTAGAACAAAATATAGTATTAAAAATTCATTGCATTAAGTGGTAATATTTTTAGTTATTAATAATATCGTAAATTGAGGTGTTTCTTTTTCCCTTAAAGCTTATCTTTTGATGTTGCATTTGAATCTTATTTTATTATAATTATTGTTTCCAATATTAATAAGTCGTAAATTTGAGATTATTTTCGAATGGATATTTTTCAAAAGAATAAACTATAGTACATCCTTAAATTGTACTCCCTCCGTCCCCCATATTAGTGTGCTGAGAGAAATGACACGCAGTTTAAGATAAAATTGGTATAAAGTGGGAAAAATAAGATAAAGTAGGGAGAATATTGGAAAAATAGGTAGAAAGTGAGAAAAGTAAGAATAAAGTGAGGGTGAATATGTCTTTTTGCTTAGAGAATCTTTCCATATTTGGAATGCACACTAATATGGGGGACGTCCCAAACGAGTAATATGCACACGAATATGGGGGGACAGAGGGAGTAGTAATTAGTAAAATGGTTAGTTTTGAACAAAAAACTGACGTGGATAATTAACTCAATATAAATAGAATCAATAAAGTTCAAATTCGATTTGACAACAATTTGTAATATGTGGAACAAACTCCAAAGAACTTGAATTTTATAGTCAAATCCGTCCAAATTATTGGGAATTGAGATTACCAATTGAGATGGATCTATAAAAAGAGTCATGTCAGTTTCAACTTTGATACAACTTTGAGAATCGAAAACCTATCTAGATTTGGGTTTATTAATTTATTATTTTGTATAAAAGTATTAGTATTTAGAAATATTTAAAGTTTTGAAAATTCTAATTCTATATTTTGTCTTATTAATCAATTATTTTTATTTAATTTATTGATCTCATATCGATTTTTCAGAGAGATGACTTCATCAGGAAACTCAAATATAATATAATCATTCAGTTTTATCCCATATAAACATTTAAAAGACTTCACATTAACGAGAAAATTATATCATTACGGCTTATAGTTTGTTAATAGCGTAGGGACGGGCAGATGAAGAAGCTTATATGTATGATGGTGCTAAATCGATTATTGAGAAAATGATTTCATCGATAGAAAACTCAAATATGATGGAGTTATCCTTAATCAATATTTAAATGACGGGCTGCTTAACATTCATCCTTCAATTATATCGAAGAACGGGCGCCTTTACTTTAAATGAATATAACCACGCAAAAAAATATTATCTCTCATTGACCTATTTTTTTTTTCAACCAACAGAATACTTGATATGAAAAATATTACCAATCGTCAATTTATTTCTATATTACAATGCATACTTCACGGCTTAACATTCAACATGAGTATAACTATACGAAAAACGGGACCTTACTTAATCTACTTTTCTATTACAATGACCAAGGGGCTACTTGACATTCAAAACGAGTAAAACTAATTGAGAAATGTCACACCTCATTGATTTTTTTTTTCCTTCATTTTTTTTCTAATCTATTTTTTTTTGAATGGATCTAACAAACTATACTCTCAACATATATAATTCTATTATTATTTTCCACGAGAAGTGAGCCCCGTCGAATTTCGACAGGTACTAGACTAGTAAAAACCTGAATCAGTTTGACTAAAATGCTTGCACCCGTCAGTATAGAAGGAAGGTTCTCACTCCCGTTAATTTAAATGTTTTTATATTTAATCATCAATTTTTCAATAACCCATTACAACTCAACTTATAAATAAAATATTAATTTATCTCTCTTCAACCAACACAATCTACAACCCAATTAAATTATACTATTATATTAAAATTATAAAAACTATATGGATAATTTTGGTAGTATGAATAATTTTTGAATGTTCGAAAAATTATTTCGATCATTTGGATTCATATTTACAAGTAGTGTAAATTATAATCTCCAAACAAAATAACAAATAATAGAAAATAGGATGAGAAAAGAGGGATTTTTTGTGATTCAAAATATAAAAATATTGGTGTCAATTTATAGAGAATTTAAAAACTTAAATTTTGGTATACTTTTAATTTTTTAATATAAATTTATTTGCAATATTATTATTATAAGAGTTACTCCAGGCCAATCAAAAGTTGACACTTGGCGCTAATTGGATGACCCAAGTTGATCTTTAGGTCGACCGGGTTGTGATTAGGGATGGCAGTCGGGTATGGCGGGCGCGGATAGTTGATATCCATACCCATACCCGCGAACAAATCCGATACCCATATACCCGCTACCCGCGACGGGTACCATCCACTATCCATACCCGCTACCCGAGGATACCCACTACCTGTCGGGTACCCGCCACCCGTCACCCGTCGAGTATCCGTGAACCCACCACCCGTCGGGTACCCGCGAACCCGCGACCAAAATTCACAAATCACAAATTTAAATCAATATCTAAATTCACAAATCACAATTAATATCTAAAATACAAATTCACAAAACATGATTAATATCCAAATTTAAAACAAATCAAATCCACACAGTTCAAAATTCACTAAAAAAAATCTATATTTATTAATATAAAAATAATTAAATAATATATGGGTATTCGCGGGTAATATCCGTGGGTATTTTAGCGGGTAATTTGCAGGTAATACCCTCGGGTATCTTAGCGGGTATTTTTAGCGGGTATACGGGTTTCGCGGGTATGGATAGTAATTATCCATACCCATACACACGAATTAAATGGATAGTAAATCGTACCCATACCCCTACCCGTGGGTATCAAATCGCCTCATACCCGCACCTATTAGGGTCGGGTATCCGCGGGTATCGGGTACCTGCGGGTAAATTGTCATCCCTAGTTGTGATATTACTTCCATTTCTTTTTTTCTTTTTTTTGTTTAAATTAAATCTTTTGTTCTATATGGAAGACCCATGTAATTGGTCATGGATGAATGTTTAAATAGAGTAACGTTTCAATGCTCATTATGAACATACTTAATATGTCCACGAATGACGTGACAAAAAATCTAATAAGGGTGTGTTTGGTTGATTGGTTAGAGCAAGATAAGTGCAATAATCTGGGTTAAACGGGTGTTTGGTATCCAAGACGTATAAACTTGGGGGCCCGTTATTATATCAAAGCCCGGGCTTATTTCCCTATTTCACCCAGACAATTAATCCGACCAAAATGGTCGGATAACTAATGGTGTTTCAACAGTAATCAAGATTAGGAAACAAAATTTCCATTTTGCCCTTATATACACAAATACTATATTTAATAATATATATAAATAATACTTAATTATATATATAAATTCCACTTTGCCCTTCTATATATATAAATAATGGATTATACTACTAGAAAATAATGTTACGTAAATTACAATACATATATATTTATATAAATAATATATAATAAAAATTAAATTACATTACAATACAATTTATAGAAAAAATATTAAAAAAAAATAGATATGTAAATAAAAAATTAAATTAATTTACAAAAAACAAAAATAGATATAAAAAAATTACAAAAAAAATAGGGAAGTGTTAGGTTTTTTAGAAGATAATTATGTATAAATAAAGAATATAAAGTTATTTTTGTAAATTACCAATTTAATCTTGAGTTTTGTCCATTATACCAAACATCTATTTAACTTATCTTACTTTTTAATCTCACCTACCAAATACTAAAACAGATAACATATCTCACTTTCTATTCATACAAATAGTCTCATGTTTATTAATCCTACTAAATCCTAACTTGCTATCAAACACAACCTAAGGAAATTAATATACCATAAAAACTAAATTTTACAAAAAAAAACCCTAAATGAAAAAGATTATCGATGTGGTACCAGCATAGCCTAACGGGCCATATATGCTAAAAAGGGTCGGGTGGGGCCGGCCCAAAAATAGTCGGGCTCATAAAACTCTAGCCCAACCTGACCCCATATGAGCTACCGGGCCGTCGGGCCAACCCGACCCATAACTCTTTTTATTTTATTTTATTTTTTAAAAAATTACAATACAAATTTTAAAATTTATATCTTTATTATCATCTTGATCAATTTAATTCTTAACAGATTTTTGAAAGTAAGAGTAAAAAATATTATATTATAATTTTATAAATTAAAATATGAAATAATTAACCTCAAGAATTAAATTAATTACCTAAATGGCTATATATCAAAATAATTTATAACTAAAATAATAATTTCATATATTTCATCAATTTATAAATAATATATTACATATTATAAAATTACTATATAAATATATCGGGTTAAATAAGCTTATGGGCTTCGGGCTTTTTTAGCCCATGACCCACAAAGCCCAACGGCTCATAGGGCCGGGCTATTTAGGCCCGGGAAATTTTGGCCTCTATTTCTAGAGCCCGGCCCTACTTAAATCTCGGGTAGGCCGGGTCGGCCCGTCGGGCCGGGCCACTTTTGACCGCTCTAACTTCAGCATAATGTGGCCGTGGCGTGGGTAACCATCGTCTTCAAATCTTCCGCCTCAGCGCGCCACCGTGAGGAGAGAACGATATGGTAAATCTCGCTGCTCATCTCTAAAGAATTTTGCATAAATGCAGAAGCGGAGAATGATGAGATCATGTCACGTTGCAGGCTGCTGCATATGTAAGATTCTTTATTATGCTCGTCTCTTGTCTTTATATGCTCAACATAATTTATATCTGCATCTTTCTCATTGCATGGATATTTACTTGAGTTCTTATGATATGCTTTCTTGCAGTATGGAGTTAGGATCTTTGTCGTCACTTCGTTCAAGCATACATACTACATTGAGATTTTTCCACAATTTGAGAAATCAAAAAGGAGTAAGATTTTCTGTTAGTTTTATGTTCATCATTGTTTTATTTCCTTTAATCTCTTGTGTGCTTGGGGATGGGGGCGACGTGTTTGACTAGGCTTTCATGAGGGGCGGTATAGTCATTTCGATTAGTAATATGCTGATAAAGATAATCAGAAACAGCAGAGAAACGCTATACAGTAAACTAAAAAGAAAACAAAAACAGAATCATCTATTCTTGAATTCATGAATAATTGAAACTTGGTATCTTTGTACAAATGCAGTCGTCGCTGAACTTTTGGGCTGAAGTGCACTACAATTCGATATATCTTTTTAGAGGTAAGCGTTCACCCCCCACTGCGTGTAATTTCCATGCTCTGTTCACCACACGAATGTTCGTTTTTTTATGTTCTTCTTGTGCTGTAGATTCGTCTGCTGAAGGTGGTAAGAAGAAGAAGTCATCATGGTGGATTCATGGTGCATACCTTTACTAACGTCTTCACTTTTCTTTCCATTAATTTTCTGTCTTATGGCTTGATGGCTTGATGTAAGGAATCGTTGGTGCGGGGTGTAGCAATCATGAATATATTTTTTTTTGTTATGAAACTATTTTCTTTTCCTTTTAGTCCGTAGCAAAATTTCACGCACGGCTGAAGCTTCTATGATGCGACTGCTGCCAATATCAAGCAAATCACCGTTGTTGCTAGCGCGAAGAGGAGACCAATTCTCCAACAAAAGTTTTTTGAATAAAAATTTCAATTTGAAATCAATTGTTATTTGGATTATGTTTGTAGATTGTATATAATAAATAAATTTATTCTGCACACAAATGATTACATGTATCTTTTTGTATAGATAGCCGGCCCAGATAATAATATTAGCAGCAGAAGAATCAGAGGACATATGGTGTTTCTGTCTACAATCTTGAGATACTAATGAAAGGAAGCATGAAGCACTTGGGGGTTCAAAGTTCCTAGCGTTAGACGGCACGAGACCACCTCGACAGTGGACAGTGAAGGGCGTGTTGCGGCGGGAGTGGATTCACGAGATGAGCAGCGAGGCGGAGGAGTAGAAGTCCGGGAATCAATTTTTGCTTGACGGTGTTAAGAATTCCATTGGAAGAGGGGGTGTTTTCTACTCTTCCCTTTATCTTTCATGTTACTAAATAGTGGTTTAGCCTTCCACTATTTTGACTGCCAACTCAATTAGTCCTTTACATGTTATGCTACCTGGTTTTCAGCTAAAAATGTACTCCTACGTCTACCTGCAACTCGGTTTCTGCTTCGCTTACCAACTGGCCCTACTTTGAGGTGAAAAAAACTAGCTGTAAGAGTAAATTGGGCAAGCAACTTGGTACAGAAGCTCTCAATTCAGAAGCAGCCTTCCCTTCCTCGACAGCCACCAGCATGTGGTATAATGCCTAGCTCAAGCTTACTTCTTTTCTTCGTTGTGTTGTAGAACTAATAAGGGTCTGCATCCTTGGTTCGTACTGCATAGTCCGGCCTAATGTCTATATGCAAATGGAGCTCAATTACCCCCTAATATAATATCTCTGTCTGCTATACTAATTAATCTAGATTAATTTCTGCTGGAAATGAAACCTGAACTAAATTTGATACACTTGTTTGATAACATTGTACAGTATATAAAATGTGATGGAGTGTTTTCCCTCATGGTGGATTTCCTGGGAAACGGTGTGATAGTTCCTTTATTTTGATTTCCTAGCCACTCTTTACGACTTTGGATTATTTATGGTGCCAACAGATTCTTCAGAAGGAACAGCAGAAAAGCAATAAAAAGTTCCTGGCAATTCCGAATTCAGTCCGATTTGTTAAATACTCGAAGACAAGGCATACCTCGCTTGACTGAATCTCGTGTCCAAATGTTAGTTTGTTCTTGTAACATCATTCAAACCAGTTATTCAGATCAATCTCTGAAATGATGTTTTGCATTTCACTCTCATTTTACTTATTGTTATGCATGCTGCATTTAAAAGTATACATGTTGAAGAAAAACTATCTTCGTTTTTTTTTTGAAATAAACTTCGTTTTTTTAGGGTAGATGAAAACTATCTTCATCAATTGCTGCATAGTGAAGCCTGCTATTATGGGGAATGCAGCTGTTGAGGTCCTTCGAAACCTCGATTACAGACGGAATCTGGAAGCCGGCAACTGTAACATTGGTTTTTCTTCCTTACTTGAAGGTTGGTATCTCAGTTGAAGTGTTAAATGAAGGTCGGACCATCTTTGAAAACCCGGGCCACAATCATGACTCCTCCTCCATAGTTTTCTACGAATGCAAGTGGAAAGATATGTTATGTCCTTGTAAGTACGGAATACGCGTTAAAGGATGTCACTATGTCTGAAATTCGAGTCCTAAGTACCACTTGCCTACCACTTTCACTTTTTATGGAAATCAAAGTAACTATTTTGCCTAAAATAGTCATTTGCTTATATAATCAACACGTCGGTACATAATTATAGAAATTGGGCAGTAAGGACTATGGCGGTGCCATATATAGTTATGTCTGATGTCCACGATAAACGGACACTACTTTTTGGCACGAGTTCTAATATTTTTATAATGAGTGGGTGTTACGTGGAGTTTGAGTTCCACTTAATCTATACCCTATTATAAAAGTGCATTGTTTTACAAAATTTGATTTGCCTATATTATTCTCATCATATATTCAATTTTAAGGGCAAAATAGTAATATAAGTGGAGTATAAAATAATATAAATAATCATCCCGAGTAGTTTTATAATACTAAAATTCTATCCAATCTAAATAGTAATTCATTGTATAATAATGTAATTGGATGCGAAGAGGGTTTTGTAAGATTATAGAATTATTCAACTTTATCCTTTTATTTTTAGCTAATGTAGGAATAATGATATGTCGATTATAAATGAAATTGAAGATGAATATGATTTGAACTTTCGCTCATTACATGAATTTTGACCATAATATTTAATTTCTTACCAATATTACCATGATACTACCTCCATCCCATATATTTAGACTACTTTGCTTATTGCAACTATTTCCACTGCAAACCTAGTACGAGTTTTAAAATATAATTTTGTAGTATCGTTTTTTTTACGGGATACTATGAGTATCCCGTAAAAAAAACGATACTACAAAATTATAATTTAAAACTCGTACTAGATTTCGGTGGAAATACGTGTATAAAGCAAAATGGTCTAAATATATGGGATGGAGGTAGTATATTTTATGTTACTAGCAACTTTGTTAAAAAAATATATATCTTATTATAATATATAGATAATTCTTTTTATTTAATGTATTTACTTAATACTATTTTCTTTTTTATATCATATCAGGACCAATCACATTCATATCAGTTTTCAAGATAATTATAACAATTACCATAGGGATATAAATGTTTTCAAGCCATAAACTTGTGCTCAGATAAATTTTCACCTCAACCAGTCGTTAAAAGGCTAGGATATTCATTAAAATGATTTGCAAGAACTTGCATTCTATTAGAGTACTAATGATATACATTCAATTTAAAAAGTAAAATACTTTGTTTTCATTCTTGTGCTTAAAGTGATTAATTATCAAGAACTTACATTCAAATAGAATACTAATAATATGGTCAATTTGAAAAGTAAAATACTTTGTTTTCATTCTTCTTTTCATGGAGATTTAAAAATTGACAATATGTAAGTTGTGTTTGGAAATGCGTACAAATTAGTACATCAAGAAGAGAACAATGGGTACAAAATATATTAGTATTATTATAAAATAGCTTTTGCGTATAAAATTGATTATAATTGTTATATCAATCTCTTATATATTTAATTTAAGAGTAATAATGTATAATATATAATCTATGCCAACTTCAATAATCTATAACGATTTGTATTTAATTTTTTTTAAAAATGACAAAAGAATGCTAATATAATAATTATTCTTTAATATATTATTAAAAGATTAATGAATTATGAATAAATATAAAATATAGCATATCCACTGGTTAAGTCTTCATGCATGTCAACTATCTTCTTATTGGTACTCTTTTTAATTAAGAAATTAGTTGTTCTAATCTATTCTTCATGTCAATTTTCTTCATATTCTTGGTGAATAATTGCATGTCACATTCTAATTTTGTTCAACTCTTCCTACTTATATATTGATTGAAGTAAAAAAATTATCCCTTAAAAATTAAAGTTAAACATATTTTGTTAACATTCAAAATATATTGTTATTTCATTAAGGAGAATAAGGTAAATGAGAGATTATACGTGCAACGCACGTAATCGCTGCTAGTAGTGTAAAATAGAGATTTTTTATGTAGAATCTACATCTTAAAATGGAAAGTGTCTCCAGACGGATATACTAATATATTTTCCGTGGACGGATGTAGCATATTCTATCTAGAATTATTCAACAAGGCAAAACCACAATCATCTAAATTTTTTTATCTTGCCTGATCAAGTATTTTAGTTGTACAAAATAATTAAAATGCAAATGCTCACATGCTTTGTGCCATATAATTACAATCTACACTTTTGGAATTACTGGTAATATCTATTATTGGATATGGGTTGTAATTTTGAATGTATAGTAGATCTAGCTACTCACTTCAAGGATTAAGGCTTTATATCTTATCCACTCTATTATTTTGAATTTAATAGTACTGTGCAGACACTTTCGAGGAATAATCTCATTCTTTAGAACTATGCGTACTATTTACTACTGCAGTATTTATTTTATTTATTATGTTACGATACATAGTTTCATTTATTTATTTACTTTTATCATCAAAGGACCGAGGTACTTTTCAAATGAGATCTAGAGAAAAAATTCATATTCCTTTGGGACCACTATTTTTTCTTTTTTGTGTATTCTTATCTATTTTCTTTCTCTTTGGAAATTCGTCAGTCATCACTTTTCTAAACTTACAATTTGATACTCTCTCCATCATGTTGATAATAGTCATTTTTATTCAAGTTGAGTACATTAAATAATAAAATAACTCTATATGTAAAGAGGGAGTATACAATAATGAGCTTCCGGTATTTTTCAGATGCATTTCCACAATCATATTTATTTTCTCCGTTCGTAATTTTCTTTATTTGATCCAAAATTATATCTTCAACGAATAGAATGCATTTTATATAATTGGCGTTTGACTGTTTGTATTAGTTTCATCGGGATTCAGGGATGGAGCCACATACCGGGCTCGATTAGGTGGTCACCCGGACAAATCATTTTTTTTAAGTAAATATATAGTGTTATATTTTAGTTTTCTAATTTTTTTGCCCTCCATTTATTGTATTTTAATTCCCTTATAGTTAAGTTGTTTTTAATCATTATGTGTATTTTCCTTTAGTTCATTTCTTGAAAATATGGTACAAGTATTTGATATTGACTATTGAGGATGACTTGTTGTCTTCGAAAAAAGAAATTTTTTATTTTTTTGAAATCTCGCCCAACCATACGCAAATTCATGGCTCCGTCTCTGGCGGGATTCAAGTTTGTATTGTTGCTTTCCATGCTGCAGGGAGAATAATTTACTCTTGCAATGGTATTTGAAATTGAAAGATTTTGTATGTAACATTGATCAAGTTTAGTCGAAGATTCTATTTCTGGTGTTGCGAATTTGTTGTCGAGTTGTTGTTGTTGTTGTTGTGTTTTTTTTTTTTTTTTTTTTTTAACGGCTGGTTTTTTGTGATCCACTTTCTCATTCTTGGTGTTCAATTCTTAATTCTTTTAGGTTTTTTTATACATTTTTTCTTCAATTTCAATTTTGTATCTTTTACAATTGTCAATTAAGGTTAACTATATTCAAACATGAGTTATAATTAATTTTTAGAATTGAATTATCAAACTTTAGTTAGTAAATAATTATTTAGATTGTTTATTTCATAGTTAGAATATGTAACCTTTATAAGTTTCAATCAAAATTAGTCATACATAATATAATATTAATAGAAAAATATAAAATAAATTTGGTACAATCCATTATCAATATATATATAATACGATTACTGATCCTCATTCTACGTGATTATTTTCCTAAATTCTGGTATATATATATATATATATATATATATATATATATATATATATTTATAATATAATACGATTACGGATCACCATCCTACGTGGAATATTGTGGAATTTTCATAATTATTTTCTTAAATTCTGGTGGCTATGGCTATATTAGGCAATAATTTAATCAATACGTATACCATATATTATAATATATCTACATATATTGATGACAATTTGTACATATCTTTTATTTCCATATTATACGATAACTTAATATATTTATTATTCACAAACAAATTATATTTTAAAAGCCATATTTCATATATTCAATTAGAATTTCATTGTGTACTATATAAATGCCAACAAATGTTACTCTCAAATGGTTGAACAACTAACGGCTTGACATTCAAAATGATCACAACTACCGGAGATATATTATATCTCAAATGGATAATCCAAACAACGGACGACTTAATATTCAAAATCAATATATTTACCTATTACTCAATAATTTAATCAATATGGATACCATATAGTATTATAATATATCTCCATATATTAATAAAAATTTGTATATATCTTACATTTTCATATTATATTATATTAGGATTAGAATAAATAAATTACTCCCTTTGTCCCCCATATATAAGTGCAAAGAGAAACGACACGTAAATTAAGACAAAGTTGGTGTAAAGTGGGAAAATATAGGTAAAAAGTGAGAAAAGTAAGAATAAAGTGAGGGTGAATAAGTAATTTTGATAAGAGAATCTTTCTATTTATGGAATGTATATATATATGGAGGACGTCCCAAACGGGTAATATGCACACATATATGGGGGGACGGAGGGAGTATCTATTTTATATATATTCATTTAATCAAATTATTATTTTTCCGATCTATGTTGAGTGAGCTTAATGAATTTAGTTTTTGAAAATTGTGAAGGTTATTTGATGATTTTGTAGTATTTTATATTCAATATATTCACCTTATTAATTGCATTTTCTTATAATTTATTGCATTTGATAAATATGTGCACTTGACATTACGCGGGAGGACTTATTTATTTGGTAAAAAAATAACATGATTTTTTTATAAGATGTAAGCATAATTATTCTTCATCACATCTACAACAAGTTCAGAACATGAATTTTAGAAGTTGTCAAGCTACATATCCAAATTTACATCATCAAATTAGGGTTAATAGTACTTTATGGCCCAAACTTTCAGCAATTTTTGATTTATGGCCCCAACTTCTATTTTTTCCAAAAATATCCTGAACTTTCAATATATTTTTGATTTATGACCACAAGTTCAACTTTTTCGAAAAATATCCCGAACTTTCAACATATTTTTTAAAAATAGCCCATCTTTTTTTTCCGACATCCCAGAAGCTTAGTCGGCTCGTTGGATAAATGAAGTTGATTTTTATTTTTGTCCACGTTAACTTAAAACATTCCTAAAAAAGAATTTTACAACTTAATTCTCTTATTAAATCTAAAAAAAAAAAATCTTACAAGGAATTCTCTAATTTTAAATAAATCACTACAGGAGCATAATCTTCTTTTTTTAGATTTAATAAGAGAATTAAAGTATAAAATTCTATTTTTAGGAATGTTTTAAGTTGATGTGGACAAAAAAAAATCAACTTCATTTATCCAACGAGTCGACTAAGCTTCTGGGATGTCGGAAAAAAAAGATGGGCTATTTTTAAAAAATATGTTGAAAGTTCGGGATATTTTTCAAAAAAGTTGAACTTGTGGTCATAAATCAAAAATATATTGAAAGTTCAGGACATTTTTGGAAAAAATGGAAGTTGAGGTCATAATTCAAAAATTGCTGAAAGTTTGGGCCATAAAGTACTATTAACCCTCAAATTATACTCCATTAACTACCAGTGAAAATATATACATTCAGAAACGCTCCACCGCTCACCGTGACCACGTTTAATGTGTCCACCGCTGATGTGACGGTGCCCCGTTGGCAAGTTTTCCAATTAGGGTTTAGTTTTTTTAAGTAGGTTTAGTTTTTTTTAGTATATTTTTTTTTTATATATATATTTTTTGAGCTTCTTTATTTGTACTGTTGTCACGTTATTCGTTGGCTCATTAAGCATGTCCACCGGAGCATTCCTCTAGATACATTTAAAAAAAAATAGGATCGAATAGAGGATTTAAGAGTTGTGGCGTAGACATGTGGATGGACGTGTTGCGGATTTCAGATAAATAGTTAAAAGACTTCATGTTAACGGGAAAATTATACTATTACGATTTATAGTTTGTTAGTTGAGTAGAGATAGGCGGATGAAGAAATTTATATGTATGAAGGTGATAAATCGAGTTTTGATAAGATGACTTTATCGGTAGAAAAACCCTTATATGATGGAGTAATCCTTAATCAAGATTTAAATTAATTGAATTGAAAAACAAGTAAAACTATCCGAGAAATGCCAACTTTACTCAATAATCATCTAAATAACGGACGGCTTCACATTCTATCCTTCAATATTTATATCGAACAACAGGTAAAACTAATTGAGAAATGTCACACATCATTGATATATTTTTATTTTTTTTAATTTTGAATTCAATTTAATGCTATTTTTCAGAATGGATCATAGCCATACTATAATCTTAAAATAAAATATTTTACTATATAATTATTATAATTATTATCATTTTTTATGTTTATTTATTTTTAAATAAATTAATTAATTAAACTTTACTTAAAAATTATGATATAAAGTGATTATTGTCGAAAAATGTTCATCCTTAATCTATTACACAACCAGTGGCACATTAACATTAAAAAAATAAAAATTAATGTCTTTGATTACATCTTTTTATTAACTTTTTTTTTTCTAATATAATTCAACCCTGATATTTTTTTTCTAATGAATTGTCAAAATTTTATATTTTGTAATAATAATCATTTTTTTTTTTATATTGTACAAAAAGATATGGGACATGAAATGATTTCGTCGAATTTCGACGAGCGCTACACTAGTTTATAGGTAAATAAAGGGAAAATAGTAGGGATGGTAATTCGGTACGGGTCGGGTACCCGTCCCGAATTTTTCGAGTACCAGAACCTGAAAATCCTAAAATTTATTATCCGAACCCGAACCCGAAAATATTTTTGGGTACCCAAATACCCGTTCGGGAATCCCATTCGGGTATTCGGATACCCAAAAAAACCCAAAAATATAAAAGGAAAAAATGTATTTTATTTTTTTTAATTTTTTTTTCTATTTTAAATAATGCATATCGATAGTTTATAAGGATATTATGTATACAATTGCATAATTGATAAAACATCAAATGAAGAAATGAGAAATGAGAATGAGAGTCGTGGCTGAAGTCTAAGTGTTAATCTGTTAAGTTAATTATTCATTATTAATTATTTTATTTATTAACTCTATTATTTATTTATTTTATAATTAATTTAAATATAAATTTCGGAATTTTGGGATTTTTTTTTCGGGTTCGGGTATACCCGATACTCGATATTTTCAAATCTCACTACCCGACCCCGAACCCGAACCTGAATTTTTCGGGTTTCGGTTACCCAAATACCCATTTGAACTCGGGTATTTTCATCCCTATCCAAAAACCCGAACCCAAATTACCATCTTTAGAAAACAGAATTTGTTAACATGATAATTTCGGAAGACGATGGAAACTACTCTACATGATAATTTCGGAAGACTATGGAAACTCTTGGCCCCTACGGAGTTAATTGTAAAATGAATGCTCAACTTGACTTTTAGTCATGATTTTTCTTTATGAAAGATGTGGACTTCTAACTTTATGTACATATCTAAAAATATAAATATGACCTAATATAAAATATAAAAAAAATCTAAATAAAATGTCCGTGGGGTTGTTTCTCAGTGCTTTCCTTATTCCACCGACACATCTCCAAACAAAATTTCAAATGTTCAATCATAGTTTCCTTATTAATTTGATATATTTCGAAAGTCTAACAATCATATTCAAATTTCAACGCAACGACCTTTCAAATGAGTGTTTTACCATGATTAAAATGATTCTTCTTTTGGGTTGTTTGCTCCAAGTCCAAGTGTTGCTTTACAAAAAAAAAAAAAAAAAAAAAATAGTAACAAAAATAAGAATAAAATCTTTCACTTTTTTTTTTAATCATAAATTTACATAGTTGTGATTAATATAATAGTAGTATAAGACTTGGTTAAATGGCATGGATCGGCACAAAGCACAAAACTCTATTTTGTGTCAAGATTGAATGCGTATAGCATAATTTTACGAAAATGAATATTTCGGTCGACTCAATGTTAAAAATAATTTTTTAATTAAATTCAAAATTTCTCAAAAGTTAATTGACCCTTTGGAAAAGAAAAAAAAAAAGAGAGTACGCATATTAAATCTAGAGGCAAAAAATAAAATACCCAAAAATATATTATAATATCAAATTTAGTTTTAGAATATAAAAAACATAAAATTTACTCATCTTTTGGTATGAGTGGACAATAATACCCTACTTTTGAGCACATGACCACTTTCTCCCCCTTCTCTCTCTCCTAGGGCTAGTAAAGTAGCAGCCCAGCCCGACCTGACCCGGCCTGAAAAATTTAATCTAGTTTTTTTTTTTTTTCCTTTCTAAATCTGCAATTACACAGTATGTTTATGTTCATTTAGTACTATTTACCCGCTAAGTGGTAAACGAATAATGTCAATTTGTAACTGCATTACGCAGTACGTATATGTTCTTTTAGTACTGTTTACTGGTAAGTGGTAAGTGGCAAATGGATAATATCAAATTGTAACAGTATTACACAGTACGTTTATATTCTTTTAGTACTATTTACCAGGCGGGTCGGGCCGGGCCGGGTGGGGCTAACCCTAGGGGAGAGGGAAGGACATTTTTGTCCTCCAAAGTAAAAATTAAGTATTTTTTGTGTAAATTATATTACAAAACTAAAATTAATTATACAAAGTCAAATTGGTAAAAAAGTTTATTATCTCTTAAATCTATAAATCTACTAAAAATTAGATTATGATTCTGTAAATAGAATTACCTCCCTAACTAATATGTTACGTATATAAAAAATACACGATGCAGGTAGAAAAGGCAAAGTAATTAAGGTACCATGTCAATGCACAGAGGCCAAAATCTAATAAAAAAATGACCAAAAGTCAAATACCCTCAGCAAATACTGCTGGCATTTGCATAATATAATAGTAGTACTTCATTAGATTAATAACTAATCTATATTGTATAAATATTAGAAGGAGGATTTCAATATAATATTTGAGCTTTAAATTAGAATAGCAACTAAAATTAGCTGTTCCACGTTTGCAGGCTCTCCTTATGCGGAACTTCCAAAATCAAATCTAATTAAATAAACTATTAATGTAATAGAAGAATTAAATAAGCATCATAATGTTTGAATTTAATCAACACATAATCTAAGTGGCCGACTTTATGTCTCTAATTTCAAATTATTATGATTAAAAAGGTAAGTTAGGAGCACTACCAATTACTACTTTTATAATTCTAACTATTATCATTATACTGGTTTCCTTTTTCTTTTCGTTTAGGTTATTATTTAAAATAGATTTCCATTTGTCGCGTTTCAATAACAAGTGCATTATCTTTGCAAATTTCTATTTCTATAATATAATTCTCATAAAAGTTAATAATCTCTGCTTTGTATATCCTTACTCCTTAAGTCACCTCCCTCACTCAATTAATGAAAGATAAATATTCCAATAAAAATCGAAAATCCAAAACTTTAATTAACAACAATTAATGTACCTCAAAATACCTTGATTGCAAATTAAACAGTAGTGAATATTTACCCAACAAAGATTAACAGAGATTTCGAATCCAACAGCATTAATAAATTTGGTACATAAAATCTATGGAGAAATATCGCAAATTCAAAAATTAATATTTTTCCAATATAGTTTTTTGCATTCAAAACAATCAAATTTATCAACATAAAATTTCTCTAGCTATCAACATTTACAAACACGAAAAATATTTCCCCTCCCTCATAATATTTCCTCATCGCATTCCCACCGTATATATATACGTATATTTCTGTGTATATACATACACCATCCGATTCTATACACTCCCTTCGATCTCAAGAATCAAAGGAATATGGCGGTTTGAGCAGATCGTACGGCGCCCAAAGCGCGTCGAGCGGGCAGGGGCGGCTGGCGTCGAGCCGGGCCCACGGCTTCCCTTTCCCGCTCCAATGCAGCAGGCTGACTGGGCCCGGGTGGAGATCGCGGCAGAGCCCGCGAAAATTGTCTCTCCGAGGCCGTGCTGGTTCCACCGGTGATCGACCGGCTCGATGTTCCCGGCGAAAACCAGCAAGAAAGGCGGCAGTGACCCCAGCTCGTAGATTCTCATCCTCTTCTGCAGCTCCATCCATTCCTCGATCTTCGTCGTGTAGCCGCCGGCGCGCCACCGGTCGAGGTCGATGACCATGACGCCGGTGTTGAAGTAGCAGGCCTCCCGGTCGGCGAAGGTGAGGGAGAGTGAGGGGTTGGACCAGAAGGTCAGGGTGAAGTAGGCGGTGAAGTTGGCGTTGCAGTACTCCGGCGCCGCCAGGACGCGGCCGGCGCCTAGGGGGATGGCGGCGAGGCGGGCGACGTCGTCGACGAGGACGAGGTCGGAGTCGAGGTAGACGACGCGGCGGACGCAGGGGGGGAGGAGGTCGGCGAGGTAGCTGCGGGCGTAGTTGAGGGGGCAGTCGAGGGCGGAGCGGATGGAGGTCGAGATGAGGCCCGCCACCGCGGCGTCGCGGAACGGGTAGATCTCGAAGCTGAGGTAGGGAACGAGGCGGCGATCGTGGAGCCGAGGAGCGACGAGTCGGCGGAGGCGGAGGCAACGAAGTGGAAGAAGACGTTCTGCGGGCAGGACGTGTGCTGGAGGATCGAGAGGATCGCGGCCATCGAGCCACGGATGTAGGCCGCGTCGAGGGTCATCGCCATGTGGACCACGTCCTTCGAGCACACGAACTGCCCGTTGCCATACCGATTATTATTATTGTTGTTGTTGTGTTCACGGTGGTGCTGCCTGATCCGTCGTCAGCATCAGCAGTGCTGCTGCTGATGACGGAGGGCAATGGGGGCATTATAGAACTTTGGGGCCTCTCTAAATTGTTGAGAGATTGAGGGGGGTGGCATTTTGTTGAGGCAAAGAAGAAGTGGTGGAGAGGGAGAAAATGATAATAGAGAGAGAAAGAGAGAAGAAGGATAGTGGTAGTGTGCTCTTGTTCTTCTTCATGTGGGAGGGATGTTAGATTATGAAATGGGAGGGGAGGAAGGGACTTTATTTGGTAGGGCGAATTGGATTCAATTTGAAGGTAAAAGGACACGCTTTTGGTTTTGGGACTGGAAATGAAATCTGAATTATTACGAATAAAAGTAGTAATATTAAAAAAAAAAAATACTATTAAAATAAATAAATGCAGGTGTGTGGGGTCATGCGCAGCTGGATTGCTGGCCGGGCAGAGTCAAAGATTTTCAAATGGAATTTTATTTGGTTTCATACTCATTTTAGATCTTACATTAATTCGAGTGCTTCTTCTTCTCCTCTCCAAATGGGACCCATCTTGTATTATTAATTATTAATTAAAAGTGCTCATGGACTAAGTTCTTGAAATAAAAGCAATAAATATATAAATAGAAAAATACTCCTATGTATATATTTTTGTGAAGTAGTAGTATTATTTCTAAAAGCAGACGGATATAGAAAATGATAATCTCTTCGCTATGTTATGGATTGAGAGAGACGATCATTTAACCCAATGATTAGTGCTTTTTTTATTTTTTATTTGTTTATTTTATTTTATTTATAATTTATTTATTTATCCGAATGTAAATAAATTTAGT